>JACJUM010002819.1:16148570-16364299 GCA_020976665.1 Heortia vitessoides | reverse complement strand
AAAAACTACCAGTCCGATTTGAGACATTCTACCACTATTAGTATGTTACTTTGTTCCGAAATGGCATTACCTATGTAATAATATACTAGAATAAATTCGTAATCCCTACAAAAATTTTAATAATGTAATTCAAGGTATTAAATAATAACTTGAATTGCATGCGCTGCGTTTGCTGGATTAGAAAATTGTTGCAAGATTTTCAATACTATCATCAGTTTTACCCGATCTATATATGTTTAACTCAAAAGTTTAAAACAATTGTCCACTCGTGGCAGGTCGCTTGTCTTTTCTATAAACATCCAGGCATCTGGAGGTGCAAATGTCTATAGCATTATAAACGGGTATGTAATAATATAACTACTTGCCTCGATCAAGTAAAATAAATTTTTATCTAATTTATTTCGAAACAATTTTTCCATTGAAAACATAATGATAAGATGATTATACAGAGTAAATAAATAACAAAGGGATACTCAGTTTGTTACAATATTATGTATATAATTTTAGGATCAATATACTATAATATACTATAACATAAGAACAATTCTCTATTTCCTCTAGCTAAATAAAAAATCATAACAAGTGTTTAAATCAATTTAGACCAATAGATAAGCAAAAATATCTATAACTGTTAACGCTCAAGTCTTACTAATTTTTGCTAACTTTGACTGGCCCGAAGGCTTTGACGGTGCAGATGTTTGTGGTCTTATCTTGTTCGCCAATGGTTGCGCGTTCGATCACCACTCAAGACAAATATTTGTATGATGAATGTTTGTGTATATTAAGTAACTGAGTGTGACATCTCATACTCTATTGTTTATTCTCTTATTCATTAATTGTATTTGTGATTCCTCTGTTGTTTGATGTAGCACAAATGCTTTAAGCGACTTATCTCAGAGTCAGCTCTGTATATGAGATTTGTTGTTAATTTGTAAAAAAAAATTACCAATAATTATACTATTTGGCAGTAATTTGAAACTAGCAACACAAACTATTCTTAACCTGTTTGCGTACAAGAACATTTGGTGGGTCCCATGATAGATATATACGAGTATTGGTAAAAGTGGTCTTTACAATTTAAAAAAAGAAGGAATGCAAAAAATTATATTTTATAATTTTAATTTAATAAATAAAGTTATCGAAGTAATATTTATTAACAATTGTAACTATAAATGTGAGAGCATGCATGAAGACCAATGCACGCAACCTTAAAATTATATTCGTTATATATTTATTATGATAAACATATAATTATAGTAAAGATAAGACCGTCCCTTGGTATGTTGTTTATTTATATCTACTAGTAAATGTATTAGTTAACTATTTCAGAACAAACATAGGTATATACTCAAGATAGGACATCGTCAGTTCTTTCAGCTAATATGCTTATAAAACTGCATAATACACCAAAATGTTGTCCGGCATTTAATCCGGACAGTGTAGAATCCCCCAAGACATTTAGGCGCTTACAAATATCACCGCACTGAATTACAGGTATTACGATGGAATTACGGTGTTGGGGCCCGGATATCCGGAGAATTACGGCGCTGACAGAGACACAACTATTGCTTGCTAGATATTAAACGTCAGATGTATTTTGGCCGACGCAACGTTTATCGTGTTAAAGAATTTTTGATTTAATGAACATCGGCCTGAGAATATATTTTATTAAAAACAAATTATTAAAACAAAGGTGATAACTTGGTTTTTAAACAAATGAACAAATCCAAAGCCTATACATACTTTCAAAGTAAATCTTTTCTTCTGTAAATTTAGTTTCAGGTTGGGTTGCACTGTTGCTAATTTGTAATTGTAGTCCTAAGTTGGAGACTCCAAAGTTATTTACAAGGTCTTTTACCGTAAGAAAGAGAGATTCTAACTTGAGATTGCATATTTGTGAAGGTTGCGGTAAACGTTAGTAATAATCTAAAGCTATAAATTTATGCTGCTATCTCGCGTGTATTATATTTTACTATTGAGCTTTTTCTTGCCCGTAAAATTAAATAATAATTTTATTTAATGTCTTATCTGATTCCGTTATATAAATTTACTAAATTATCAAATAGTTTCTAACATAAACGCGTTCACTACTAATAATAAACTATTGTATGTTTAGAATTAAAACTCGGTTTGTTGAACTTTATAAATTGTTTTATGTTTGCGTTAAAAATATATAATATTACATTATTTTTTCTATACCTTATCATCATCTTAACCGCTGGACGTCCACCACCGGACATAGACCACCCCAAGAAGGGAGAATTTTTACCATAGTTACCACGTTGAGCAAGCATAGTAGCAAATCACAGGGCGTAACTTCTTGACGGGGACGCTGATGCCCACCCCCACTTTATTGTATCACTACACATTTGTATCACATTATTTTGGAGGGATTTACTGCCCTATTGGTACAGTAAAACCCTTCAAAGGGAGGAATTTACCCCATTTACTGTCCTACAGTAGACTAGACTACATATAGGTATATTAGTTTTGAATACCGAGAGAAATGTGGTACCATAAGACGTTCTGAATACACCTATGAATTTTACATGAAGTGAAACTTCAAGCAATAGCTCGCCTGTATTGGTAACTCACTGTACCGCCATATAGCAGTTCGCGATACTGTGTTCCGGCCTAAAGAATGAGAAAGGTAGTGAAATTACTGGGTAATATAAATAATATCTTTAAGTCATAAGATTGGCACAAGTTTGTTTGCCAACCTGGTCTTATATAACTATATAAAATCCGCACTGCGTTGCATGAGTATTTTAACTTATACGGAATTACCAAATCAAAAGGTAAAGAATAGAATAAACAATACCTTCGCGTTAAAAGCGTATAAAAACAATACTGCCTTCTACAACTCAATAATCTGAATATGTCGTTGCTACAATTAACTGAAGCACAAGACATAGATTTTTTTAATAGATTTCCTATTTTTAAATTGCAAAAGTTTAAAAATAATATATTTAATCAGTAATAATGCATCATACTGATATTTTCTTTTGTTGTGTTCTTTACGTAATATTATTTACATCTTAATAGATAAAAAGATAATTAAAAAAACTAAGTTAAATAAATTAAATGAAACATATCGTGTACATATCTCCTAGGTGACCGCCCACTTAATGTTGTATTTAATTATTAATATAATTTTGTATGACTGTAATCTGTGTGCCCCTTTAATAAATAAATAAATAAAAAGTGTCTATTTAATTATTCTGTATCCAATCTTACTCTCTGCACTTCGAGCTGAGCGTATACTCCAAACCCTCTTACACGAACAGAGTAAACATGAGCAAAGCAAATCTCTTAAGCAGCAAACCATTCACTACTCTAAACACAACATATTGAACCGCTAATGCGGATCCCTCCGAACATAATAAGCCCCTTTGAGATCCGTTAGTCACGTAACAAATGAAAGTATACGAATATTTTCAGTCCTCTTTGACGTGCATAGACGTCGCAATCTGGGTATGGTCACTACATTCGACTCTCTTTGTATAAACTTCCTTAAAGTGTAACCAAAAATTCGAAAGAATAGAGCTGTACCGTAAAGTTTTTATATTAATAAAAGTTAAACGAGTCAATGATGGTAAGTAACACCTTCAAAACCAAGAGAATCACAGGTGCGTTGTCAGCCTTTAGGAAGCTATTATCTTCAGTTGAAGGTGCGAAGTCATAACGATTAGCCTGAGCGAGTTTATTCCATAGATCAGCGGTCCGAGGAAGAAAATGGCTCTGAAATCGCACAGTGGTTTACCGCTATCCATCGAGGTAATGGGAATGTCATGGCCGTCAATTGCGAGTGCTATATTATAGAAACTTAGCTATAGGCAGTATATCTGAATTTTATATTTTAAATTTTCTGTATTTAAATAAACACTTTAAGATGAGCATAAAATAGTCTTAATTAGAAGATACTAACCTGAAATCAATATCATTGACCACCAATTATTTGTAAAATACTAGCTGTGCCCGAGTGGAATAGTTTCTTTTGGCACCATACCTCCTTACTTTTTTCAGGCTCTAGACAGTTTTTAGATGTGTATGTGTAGTTAAGGCGTGATAGCGTAACAGACAGACAGAGTTACTTTAGCATTTATAGGAACAGACAGGCCCGAAATCGTTATACTTCTTACGATGTTCTCTTGACGTCAGAAGAGTGGAAATATTTGATCACCTGTGCTATTCAACCTTTGGATACACTTTACTTGCGCAATATTTAATGATTTCGTCATGAAATGTCTAGATAATGAAACACTCGTGTAATAAGACCACAGTATTTACACCTGCATCGTTCTTTACTAAGTTCATCGCAAACAGTGATCTTAAAAACAGTCTACTTGTTTTCTAATATAAAAACAATATTAATTACCATATTCCCTTTATTGCATACTAGCATCTACCTGCGTCTTCTTCTGCTCACAAAAATACTTTCATAATTAAGTCTAATTATATTATACTATCTTATGAACTCAAAATCTTTTATTGCAGTTGAGTAATTTTTGCATGGTATAGTAACTAACTTCTACAAGGCAGACCAGCTCTCTTAGCCTTCAAACTGGAACACAGCAATGCAAATACTGCTACTTGGCGTAAAAGTGAGGTACCAATACAAATGACGTTCGAGCAGCTAAATTCTAGTTTAAAGACTGAGACAGGCAGATAAACCACTCAATTCGCAATGTTGGCACGCTCTAGTGATATCCTTGTAAAATTACAATTGTCTATATGTTGCGGTAATGCTTATTATCACGCGGACTAGATGCTTGATTGTGGACTAGGAGTAATAAATAAAAAACGAATGTTTAAATTCATCATTTTTACATCGTCATACTAACTTGTGCTCATAATATTAGTTATATTTTAAGAAGCAGAGAAAACAGCCCGCCATCTGTCGGTTCTGGTAACATTATTGCCTCTTATGATACCTGGTACAGGGGGAGGTACTATTCTACTTTGCCGGTACCTCACGGATATACGAGCGAACCCTGATACTAGTAAAAGTTGTAAAGGTATCGAATCCGAGTGTGGTACAGCGAGTCACGTAGGACAGGCCTGCCAAGCGGGACATAAGCTTTGACTTCACGGCGCCAAACACGTGCGGAGACTGCCAGCACGGTGCGAGTAACATATCAACTTGGCTGTTTAAGATATAATAGTATGGCATCTTCAAGGAGTTCACTTACGTCACTATAAGACATGATTTCATTTGACATGATGCTTCAGACATTTTATTGTAAAGGTATAAATAGGCATATAAATTTTTTCATCAACATCGGCCTTAGAACATCCACTGATGGATGGATATAGGCGTTAACAAAAAAAGGAAAATATTACCTCTAATATGTCACGCCGGGTCTTACCCGAGAAAATTGCAGAAGGTAGCTTCACGATGGAAGTGCTGCGGCCTATTTGCCGTTCCACCGTTACATTACGCAGTGCCCACACTTAGTTCGCATGGAATAATGACTAAAGAGAATACAGTAACCTTCCTTAATGAATAGTCTATCCAAAACTAAAATTATATTTTAAATCAGCCTAGTGATTCCCGAGATAAAGGCGTTCAAACAAACAAATTCCACTTTGTAATAATACACTCACAGTGCCTCTCAGTTTCACCCTCGTGGAACGTTCCGTTGGTGCGAGAATAATAAATAATGAAAGTAGCCTAAGCTACTCTTTATGACATTATCTACCAGTGAATCCCTGTAAAGTTAGGCCAATCGTTTCGAAGATTAGCCGGGACAAACATTATTGGTTATATACATGTAATTGCCGATATTATCATGTATTATGGTTTCTTACATGTAAGTATATACTTTCAAATGCATAGTGAAAAGCTGTTAATTTGAAGTTACCAACAAGAACTTCAATCATTTTTATTTATATGTATAAATGAATGAACGTGTGTTTTAATTTATTTGTAGATACACGACTAAACGGCTTAATTTAATTTGACAGGTCGAGATACCTTGAACCATATGACAGGATGCGATATAACATGAAAACTATGGCCATAGTAGCTGGCAGAAGGCCAGCACCAGCTAGCATTATTAGCTAGATATTTTTTCTCTTCATTAATCAAGATCAAACAATACTATATCATCAACACCATATTAGCCAATGGAAGTCCAATGTTGGACAGATAATTGCCACGCTGGGTAATTGTGTTGGAAATCGAGTGCAGCTTGCGCAATGGGAACGCTGCTGCACATCCCCGTCTTGTACATTTGAGCTTCACTGATTCGGATGGGTATACCACCATTTGTCAGTTCTGGTACTATAATCACTTTTTACGATACCTGACAGAGACAGGTACTATTTTACTTCTCCGGTACCTTACGACTATAATAACAAGATATGATGTTTTTATTATTGCAATAACTTAGCATTTAATTTGAGATAAGATGTAATAAGAGATCGATGTGGTGTGGAAAATTATGTTGTGACAACAATAGAGAAAGGAATTTTAAGATGGTTTGGACATTAAGAAAGGACTGCACTAATATATAGAGCGGAAGTAAATGGAAGAGATAGTATAGGATGACCAAAGCGAACATATCTTTAGCAGAGGTATTAAAGAAGGGCCAGGTCAAAATTACCAAGAATAAACGAGCGTGTATGAAAGGACTAATGCAAGTAAGGTAAGTGAGAGAGGTTTGCCAAGATCGTAGCAAGTGGAGGTCAATAATCTCTATCTACCCCGATGGGACACAGGCGGGATGTATGTAACTTTAACTTTTAATAAAAGTCTTTTAAAAATGTGTTATATCGACTATTCCTGCGTATTTAGACATTTAATTGTCTGTTCCAATAATTATCTATGAAATTGTTATCAGGTTTCGTACTTTACAAACACTAATGTTTGCATTCACGTGTAAGAACTTAATTCAATTTACAACCACTCGGTATTTTTAGATGCCATCCTAAAAAGATCTTTAAGATCATCACATAATTCAGTACTTGAGATGCACATTCCACAATTGTTGCCAAAAACGTTTTATGATTACCTCGTGAAGGCATATTGACACAGGTTATCTTATTTCAACTTATCAATTTTATAACAATAAACAATTTTAATTAATATAAGTAAGACATATTGAATCGCTAGTACTTGTGCTTTGTGTCGCCTTCTTACTCATATTGTGGGATTTTATTGACGAACAATTGTGTACGCAATATATTCGCAATTTCACGCATTTTAAATGTACGCACTCTTCCAAGTTATTTTAATATCATCTTTTCGCATTACAGTGAACAACTTTTCTATGTACGCTACGTTTTGTTGCAAATAGTATTACTAAATAAGAGAACCTATTTCGTCCTCTAAGTTCGAGATATATAAAAAAACATTTTGTTATACATTTATGATGTATATACGCATATATTGTTAAGAGACTTGAAATTAGGGGAGCACTAAAAAAGGAATTCTGAAAATTAACCCCCTAATAGGGAAATACGAGGGTGCAATGTAAGTATGAATTTTTGCTATTTTTGAAATTCAGTAAGAAGGTTTTTCATTGAAACTCATGACATACATGTTAATGAAGTCAGCAGAAAGGTTACTGGAACGCTTCGTGCTCTCTATCGATTAAAATATTTTCTTCCTACTAAAACCAAAACCCTTCTTATTCAATCCTTGGTTTTACCCATAGTTGACTATGGTGACGTGTGCTGCACTAATATCTCTGAAAAACTCCTTAATAAATTGGATCGTCTATTAAACCACTGGCTTCGTTTCATTTTCGGTTTGCGTAAATACGATCATATTTCCCATACCCGTTATCTTCTCGGCTGGCTTCCTATTAAAGAACGTCGCAAAATTCGAGTTCTAACCATACTACTCATTACTCTAGTTTTTTGACAAACTCTTTTACAGTGATATATGTATATATATATTATATCATATTCATTTATTGCGTTCATTTATACAAATATGTATGCCACGTTTATCTATTTTGTATATATATATTGCCTGCACCACTATATTTTTTTTCTGTTTTGTGTAATGGTTGCCTGGGTGATAAGGCCATCTGGCATTAAGTCCGCCATTTGTACATTTTGCAACATTTTTGTGCAATAAAGTTAAATAAATTAATTTGTATTTGTTATGTGTCTGGGTGTCAAATATATGTATTTAAGTAGTATATTTGGGATCCTTTAAACGACTTACGGAGTTAGATCAATGTATGAGATGTTATGGGAATTTATTATTAATTATTAATTCCTTTTTGCAATTTCAAATACTTTTAATGTATTTATTATTATACGGGAACCGGATCTCCACTAGAGAAACTACGTGGTGCTGCTAGTAAGTAATATAACAAGTGCAAGCTGCCGTTTCAGGTCAAAGAGTCTCGATTCATAATTTAGGATAATTATGATTTTGCATGCTGAAACAGAGAATTAAATGTTTTATCGCTGCTGGAGGTATTCACTTGGGGGTATTCCAAAAATAGTATATATTCTCGTCTGTCTGCTTCATTGAGAATAATTCAAGAAATACGGTTTTCTTTACAGTCTGATTGAAAAAATTAATATCAATAATACCTACTTTACCGCAGACGAATTTGCGGACACCTCTCAGTTCACCGATAAATTTCGAATCTAAGACTCTAAACTTTTGCAACTTGTTAAAAAGTAAATCTCAATATACCCGCATCACTTTTCAATAACATATCGCATTCAGTAGTCGTGCCGCTCAAATCTCCGACTTGAAACTTGTGCCGCAGTAAACGAATCCTTAAGACAACAGTATCTAGAAACTATGTATTATTGTTTAATACAATTATATAAATTAACTAAGGCGATTCTGTTCTGATGAAACTTTATTTTTTTATTGCTTGTCTTATTTCTCCTCTTTGGATTATTTTAATTTGAAAGCTTAATTACACGAAAGGTATAATTCTACTCCGAATATTGAACATCAGGGTTGATACAAGATCTAGAGACTTAATGGCGTAGATTGTAGTAATCCTATCTTATGCGCCAAGGGTCTTTGATTCGATCCCCATCCAGGACAAACATTTATATGATGATATTTGTGTTTGTTCTGATATTTGTGTCTGGGTGTTGAAAATATCTGTTTTATCATTCTAATTATGATTTGAATATTGATTGCGTTAATTATATTTTTTTTACCTAACCGCTTTACAAAGGTTACCAAAGTTGACATTCTGATGCCAATATTGACCGTATTTGCACCGTTACAATGTTACTACTAAACTTTAGTTTCTGGCTTCTTCCTCTCTGACAAGGAACTTGTTGTTCATAAGAGCAGCAAATGCTTCCAAGACTCCTGGTAGATAGCTCAAGGAACTTTTAAAACTTCTCAATTATTGTCGCAAAATCTCTGCAAGATTTACTGAAGGAGGTTATAATACTTACATTTTTAAAATATTATTTGGTACTGTAATAGTCATATGTCTTTTTTGGAAGGAACATGAGTATTGAAGGTTCAAAAGATAAGTTGATTATTTGATTGAAAATAAAAATAAGAGGAGAGGATTTCTTAAATAAGTATACATATTTCACGACATGGAAGGGATCTAGATCACTAATGTTACAAAAAGGTGTTTAATTTTTTTTAAATAAATTATGCTCAAAGTACTTTACTCATTAATCGTTATGCATGATATTTTTTATCAATACTAGATATGGACTGATTAAATTTCAAATAAATTAAAATAACTATATACATGCATACATCACGCCTGTGTCCCAGACGCGGTAAGCAAAGACTATGGATCTTCACTTGTTACTATCTTAGCATACCTCTTTTGCTTCCTTTACTCGCATTTTCACTTTAATACTCTCATGTTCGCCTCGGTCGTCATATACCAACCCTTCCATTTACTTTCACTCTGTATATTTATGCAGTCATTATATTGTCATCGATCCTTTTTATATGTCCAAACTATCTAAATATTCCTGTCTCTTTTATTGTCACAACATCGTTTTATACTCCACATCGATCTTTTATCACAACAAATACAACAACACATATACAATTAAACTTGAATTAACTTTGTCTTAATTAAGTTGCCAAATATTTGACATCGTTATCATCATAGCATCCATAAGAAGTTCATTTCCCAAGAAAGGGGGAATTGCAGAACGTAGCTCCGCGGCAGGAATGCTGCTACCCATCTCTGCCTTGTCGCATTTGAGCTACACTGTTACCGCCATCTGTCAGCTACAGTACCTCAGTCACCTCTTACGACACTTGGTACAGGGGGGCATACTATAATACTCTGCCGATACCCCACGGCAACATTAGAGTACTCTACTCTGAAGATGTATAAGCAAAAGTAAAAATTAAGTTGATTCTTAACTTATCTAAAGATTTTTATTACAAGGAAAATAGAAAAAAACATATCCTAATATAGGTACAAAGATTTCACTACATGGAAAGGGTCCAGATAAATGATTGGTTTATAGAGTATTCTAACACATTGTCATTATTCAATATGCATGCTATATTTTATCCATGATGAATATGAACTGAATATTGTAGAAATAAATTACTCATATAAAAATATCATAAAAAAAATCCTTTGTCTAAATTAAGTTGGAAAATATTTAACACATTTATTATTATACCATTTATTTACAAATTTGTCTAAGAAGTTTTATTTAAATCAGTCCACAGTGACTAAACAGGTAAAAAAAGTACACTTTAATAAAATCGGGCTGAATCGTTGTATTTAAATATAGCAAATGAGAAATAGTTAATTTTGTGTGCCCTAAATACCTTTATAAGGTGGTCTATCAGCTCTCAGGTTAATAAAATAACAAAATTACACGTAGACACACAAGTATCCCAAACATTTCATAGAAAAAGATGTGTCGTATTTCTTTTTAGTACGTACATTTCACCTGTCATAGACCAGATAAGGGTATTTCACTTACCACACATATCAATAATTGTATATAAATGCACCTATTGCTACAATCCTACAAAACTGTTTAATTTAATATAATCAGTTCAACATTTATGAAACAACCAGCACTGTTTAATCAAAAATTATATTTGCTGTATGCAATTTGATAATGACTTTGTTTGCACCAACATATCAAATATCTATTGTGATATCAGCTTGACTCATAACATCTTAAGTTTGAAGCAATAGCATGCAATTACGAAAAATTTGCATTCAAAGATAGAATCATAATGGAGAAAGTCGAAGAAGAGCCTCTGAATAAAAAAAATGAAGAAACTAAAACTACAGTAAAAAAGAAGAGTTTGAAAGAAAAGATACAATACATCAGAGAGAATATAACTCTAGAACCAACTTTAGCATGCTATGTCATCCCCGGAGTTTTATCAAGACTAGCGACTCTAAACTTAAATTTAGATAAAGTATGTAGAGTTAATTTGAAGTATGGAGACCAAGTTTGTGATACCCTGCTAGCCAGGGAAGGAACGGAATATTTGAAAGAAGAACAAAACGTTCAAGAATATGTAGCTCTTATGGATAGCTGGAAGAACATTGTATTAACGGCGTTCCCTAGTTTCTTGATCTTGTTTTTGGGAGCCTGGAGTGACAGAACAGGAAAGAGGAAGATTTGCATTATGCTGCCAATTATAGGAGAGTTGTTGGTGTGTTTTAGCAACATACTTAACGTGTACTTCTTTAAAGAGTTGCCAGCTCAGGTAGCAGTTTTTTTCGAAGCTTTTCTCCCAGCTATCACCGGCGGATGGATTGCAACCTACATGGGAACGTTTAGTTACATCAGCGATATATCTAGTGAGGAATCTAGGACTTTTCGAGTGGGAATAGCTAATCTATGCCTAACTGTAGGAGGTCCAATTGGATCCGCCTTGAGTGGGATTTTGTTGAAAGAAATTGGTTATTATGGAGTGTTTGGGCTCAGTTCTGTATTGTATATTATAAGCCTCGTATATGGGTTCTACCATATTAAAGATCCTGTTCGACCCATAACGGAAAAGAAAGAAAAGGTACGTTTTCTATGCTTAGTTTATTATATACGCTATCATAAACATTCAATTGGCATTTGATTATCTCGTTTACTAACAAAAACAATAGAAAACCGATAAATTGCGTAATATGGTTAACAAAATGGATATTTCGCTTAGCAATAAAATGCAGATTAACAATAAAAAGAAATCCCGCAATTTTTGGAAGCATTATGCCTTATTAAATAAAAAAAATTGCTTGGGACTGTACGTTTGTATAGTTATAAATATGATATGTCATATACGTAATTACAGAATGAATCCTCCGGCGTGTGGGAATTCCTAAAATCCTTTTTTGACGTGAAGCACGTAAAGACTACCCTGCAAGTGACATTCAAAAAAGGACCCAATCACCGAAGGACAAAGACTATTTTGATAATGGCCTGCATTGCCTTTGTTTACGGGCCGGGTTATGGTATGTTTTAGCCTAATCTTAACTAATATAATGAA
The DNA here is from genome assembly GCA_020976665.1 of Heortia vitessoides. Classification (NCBI taxonomy): domain Eukaryota; kingdom Metazoa; phylum Arthropoda; class Insecta; order Lepidoptera; family Crambidae; genus Heortia; species Heortia vitessoides. Next base: position 16,351,863 of record JACJUM010002819.1, on the reverse strand, counting down.
TGTGAAGGGTGTTTGTTTGTAACGGAATAACGTCTTAACTAGTAAAGTAAGGAGATTATCGATATTTAGCTCTAGTTTCTCCGTTAAGTAAGCTGATATTGTTTGCAATATCGCTTCTCCTCTCATAAAGTCAGTCACTGAAACTGATTATTGCGAGGTTTGACTAAGTCTAATACAAAATGAACACTCATGTTTGTTATTAATACTAGTGTAATAGTGGTCCTTAGGTGGTGGCAATTCAACCATAATAATCTACACTTCTACACTAATATTATAAAGAGGAAAGATTTGTATTTTTGTATATAGCGAATAAACTCAAAAAGTACTAGACCGATTTTAATAATTCTTCTTTTATTAAAAAGCTACATTATTATTGAGTAACATCAGCTATATTTAGTACTAGATTACTTTAGAAATTCCTATTAAAACCAACCAAAAATGTAAGCCATAAAATGTCTTTCATCGCATACGCTGCGAAGAATATTAATGATAGGCAAAAATTTTTTTGACAATATTATAGAATATATACGATATCTACAAAGAACTACGCAAGACCATATGTTTAACTATTGTAGTTACGTCACTATAACAACTTTTTTACATTTAACAAATTGATAGAAATGCCGATCAAAATCAGACCGTGTTATCCATACCATTCATAATTTTTTACCCAAGTAAGTAATTTTATATTCAAGACTGTCTTAATACCTGATGATTACTTTTTGAATTTTTTTAATCAGAAGTTCCACTGAAAAGATATCACTCTCGTCGAGTTAGTAACTCGACGCGAGCGACTGGAGCAATTGTATGAGGCACTTTCTCGAGTAGGATCTCCTGAAAATCAATACGTTTTGTTGCCACCTACAAATACCACAGCCAACGTAGTGTACAAGGAAGCTTTAAGATAAGCATATTTTTCTTCTAATTTAGAGATTCCTGGTCGTTTTAATTAGCGTGCCTATTATATATAACTTAAATATTTGTACCTATTAATGTCTACCTGTGCGAAGCCAGGACGGACCGCTAATACAATATATTTTGTCAAAATGCTTTCATCATTTAATAGACCATTATTATGATGGGCGCAGGTAGTGACATTATCTTGAGCACCAAAGGCTGAGATTCTATCCCCAGCCAGGACAAGTATTAATATGATGATATTTGTATTTGTGAAGCTGTATATTTGTGGTTCCTCTGTTGTCTTGGTCCGTGCAATGCAAGTTTTTTAAGTGACTTATCACGTAAGATAAGATAGTAAGATTGTGTATGAGATGTTGTGGAAATTTATGTCTTTACTTTGTTTTAACATAACAATGTCATTCAAACAGTTTTGTGTGTCATTATTTTTTAATTTAATGTGTTGACAGTTCATTTTGCATAAAAGAAACATTTTTCCCTACACGTATTACTATATAGATATGGTTAATTATATAAGAAAATTGCTCATAATTTCATTTTAATATAATTAAATTTTACAGGGGAGTACACGGTGAGGTATTTATACACGAGGTACCGTTTCAACTGGGATGCATTGAAGTACAGCTTCTACAATACTTTCGGCATCTGCGTTCATGTATTAGGTAATTATTTTTTTTTTCTCTTACAAGAAAAACACCACAACACCAATTACTTAAACAACACTGAAGTTAAAAAACAAACACTAACTATTATTTATTTCGGATTCTATTTTGTTTTTCTTTTGTCATTGTTAATAGTTTTTGCCATAAATTGGTTGTAGTAAGATATGGCAATTATTACTGGAAATCATGGGCACTAGGATGACGTAGATGGTAGTGATACTATCTTATACGCCAAGGGTCGTGTTTTCGATCCTTACCTAGGGACCCTTATATAATGACATTTGTTCCGTATCTGAGTGTTAAAAATGTGTATTCGTAACACGAATGCTTTCAGTGACTTAGCTCGAAGTCAGGTCAATGAATGAGATGTGGTTCTTTTTTTTGGACAAACCTATTGCTAGACTACTCAGACGTCAATTCCAGCGCCACCGAGAAAAATAGGGCGGCTTCTCATAGATAAGACGTCCGATGCCCGTAACTATCCTGCGTGCCCCGCGGCCGCGACCGCGCGTTTAGCTACGGTCGCGCCCGCAAGGCTCGCGGGACCTGAGCGGGAGGTATTCAATATTAATATATAATATAATAAGCCTTATATTTAGACTATACAATGTTTTTTTATAATTTTAGAATTGTATTTAAATTTAGTGAAACATCAACATCAACAACATCGTCCGTGTGCCCTAATTTGGCAATGGCCTCCTCTAACTCTTTCTATTATTTTCTATTTAGCGCTATCCTAGTCTATGGTTTTCAGGCAGTTCCCTTTATTTCGTCATGTCTACTTCTGTATTGTCTTCTGCATTTTCTTTTGGTCTTTCTATTGTACCAGAATATATATAATGCTTTTGTTCCATTTCTCGTTGTCTGTTATTGTATGGCCTACCCATCTCCACTTGAGTTTTCTTATTATTATAGTCCCATTATCTATTTTCGTATGTTTCCTTATTAGTTTGTTTTTTATTCTGTCTGCTTTCTTAATGTTTAACATAGTCCTCTTCATGGCTGTTTGGTATGTTCTTCATTTTGCACTTTATGCTTTGTTTAGTTTGGGATCCATATTTGAGAATCGGTAGCACGCATGCATTGTATAATTTTGTTGTTAGGCACATTTTGATCTCAGCATTCATCATTATTTCTTTAAAGCGCCAATTACTTATCCAAGCTTGAGCGTTTCTTGTGTCTACTTCCTTCGACATCTGATCGAGATCTGTTGTCCTAAGTATGTATACCCTGTAACATATGTGATTGGAATGGAATCCAATAATTGTAAAAGGGTCTTCTGTTGCATTTGACATGACTTTAGTTTTTGAAATATTCATTTTCAATCATAATTCCAAGGTGATATCATCAGCGAATCGTAAATGTGATAGTTGTTCTTCGTTTATATTTAAGCCGTACTCGTCCAATTTCAGCTTGCGAAAGATTTTTTCTAAGGCGGCTGTAAATAGTTTAAGAGAGAGTATGTCACTCTAACGAACACTTTATTTAATATTATTTCTCTGGCTTTATTTTCTAGATCTATTTTTGCGGTACTGTTGTTATATATATTTTTCAAAATTCTTTTATATTTATGTTCTACTTCTTGCCTCTGCCATATATATTCGTGTTCTATAGAATGAAAATCTTTGTTGTAATCGATAAAACAACAGTCGAATGGTACATTAAACTCCATATTTATTTTGAAGACTTACCTTACAACATGGATGTGATCTATTGCTTATCTTATCTTATTTTTATCCAGTTTTGGTGAATCTACCTAGAATTACATTTAAATCATACTTGTCGCCCTTTTTATGTAGTAATATTATTTTCAATTTTGTCCATTGTGCTGGAATAAAAATGTGTTTTAATATAGGCACGATTTAGTTTTTGCACGATATTGATCACACATTCCATCAACATAGGCCTCTCCAAGAAAGAGCGAAATTTTCCCATAACTGCCGCACTGGGCAAGCGTGTTGGAGCGCAGCTTTCGCTACAGGGATGCTGCTGCCTATCCCCACCCTATGCATTTGAAATAAACTGTCTCGGATGGATATACCGCCATCTCTCGGTTTTGGTACTTCAGTCGCCTCTTACGACTCCGTAGTGAACTGACACGTAGGGGGAGGTACATTTGCCCCGGTACCTCACGGCCATATATATTGCATGATATTAGCAGCTTATTACTGATTTGGTCTGGGCCGGGAGCTTTATCTTTTATCTGTGTTTCAATTGCCTTGAGTATCCCTTCGCCTCTTATGGAAGGTACACTGTTGTTGCCATTTAGGTCGCTACGTCGGTACTTGTGTGGTTCTCATTTGTGTACAGATTTTTATAAAAGTTTGTTGCTATTGCTAGAATATCTTATCTCTTTGTATTTGTCCTACCTTGTGGGTCGTTCATGTCGGCTATCAATTTGTTCGATCAGTTAAGAATCTAAGTGCTCTTTTAGCAGCTGTCTCCTCTTGTCTTAGCAATCTGATTCTCAAAGATTTTGAGCCTATGACGTTAGCAATTTTTTTTCATTTGTGTTTGTATATTTTTGCTTAATCTGCCAATCTCTATCCTTGTAGCTCTCGTTTTATTGGACGTATTATTGAGTTCTGATCTTTTATCTAGTAGCTCAAACGTTTTATCTGATATGTTTATTTCACCTTCTTTTTCTTTAATTATGCCGTGCAGTTACATTGTATTTCTCCTGGGTACTGAGACATTGAAAATATGGTTTTGGCATTTATCTTAGTTTTTCTAGGACAGTTTCTAATGTCGGTTTGGTGTATACCATCATTATCTGTGTTTGATCCTGAAAGGCCGACCTAAATTTGAAGCATATGATGTGTTTAAACATGTCCTGAGCATCCTATGGTTATTTTTGAAATTTAGGTTTGCGATTGTGCCTCAGTTGTCAAATAGTTTAGGCCTAGACATGATAATGTAATATATTTTTATTTTCGTTTCAAGGACGTTTTTAAATCAGCCACCTGTTGATAATCATGATCATTATCTAGATCTCCTATTCTTAAATTTAGTCTTCAGTAAGTATCAGTTCCATTTTAAGTAGTTTCTGTCTATATCTTGTCCTTTTCTACTACTATAAAGACCAAGTGTTATGTTTTCTCCTAGTCTTAAGGTTCCAACATGCGCATTAAAATCTCCCATTAAAATACAGTTTTTGTGGTGATGGAATGATTATTTTATGGTGATGTTGATGACGAATAAATGGATTCAATTTCTAAAACGCTGAACTGCTCTTTTGGGGAATATATTCGAATTATAGACCATTTGTCTTTATTGGGAGGTTACCTTATGTTCAGTAATGCAATTCTTCCGGATATACCTACTACTTCCTCAATAAAGTTTTTCAAATCTTTTCTAATTAGGAATCCCTCCTCATGTCTTCCTAGTGCTTCTCCTTTGTAGTAAAATATAAACTGATCAGCTCTTCAATAGCTTCGCCATTTTTTCTGACATCGTTTAAATCAATGATATTTTTTTGATAGGTTTTATTGCTCGTTAAAGTTCTAGTAATTTTTAATCCGTCCTCAAAATGTAGCTATGTATATGTAAATGTATAATTTGTATTTATATGTATATGTTTTCCGTTTTCAAAAGTATTTTATGTGGAAGAATTGGGTACATATGAAGGATTTGGAGGGTATTGGTCGCTTTTCTCCACGGAGGCCGCTTTGAGTGTAATTACTATATATTTTTAAGTTCTTTTATGGCAAGAGGATAAAAGGATGCCTGTACATTCATATCCATACACACATCACGCCTGTGTCTCAAAGGGGTATCTATCTATCTCCACGTATTAACATCTTGATAAATCTCTCTCGTTTTCCTTACCCACATTAGTCCTTCCATACACACTCGTTTATTCTTGGTACTTCTGACCTGGTTCTTTTTAATACCACTTCTACCAGGTTAAGATGTATTTGCCTAAGTCATTCTAAACCAACTCTTCCATTCAAAAAACAGTACCTAAAAATATTTAATGCGAAAATCTCTACGTCAATCTGTTTGCCAGTTTGTTAGACTTCCATACGAAACTTGATTTTTCTATTTGGAATTTTCATAACTTGACCCTTAAAATCTTTTAAATACTTTAGTTCGAACAAGGGTTTTAGTCGATGCTCAGATGCAAGCCACATATGCTCTGTTATCTTGAATACAGATACACGGAATGTTATATTTACAATGATTATCAATTCAATAGCAAAACGCAATTAATATGATAACGATTAAATAATGGGAACACAACAATCAGATTGATTTATGAGGAAAACTGACAGATGAAATACATGCTATGTAATATTGTAGTGCAATAACAGAGGGTAAAAAAACTTTAAACTTTAATTGCGCGTCTCGTCTTATGTTTCAAACTGAAATACAGCAGTACAAACACTGCTGTTTGGCTTTTTCATACGGGTGTATGTTCGAAGCGTAGTCTTTGACTTTGTGCTCAGAAAGACTTTTCTAAGGATTAGTAAATGGTAATTTATCTGATGGGCCCGATGGCGCAGATAATAATGATCTTGTCTTGTGTGCCAAACGTTGCGGATTTGATTCCCACCCAGGACTAAAATTTATATGATGATGTTTTTTATGTGCCTGGGCGTTAAATGTATGTATTAAAGTAGAACATTTGTGATTTCTCTGTTGTCTAATATCCGTAAAACAAGTGCTTTAAGCGACTTATCACGGAATCAGGTTAAGGTATGAGATGTTGCTGGAATTATTAAAAAAAAACGCACGTTACTTTGTCTTCATATATAAAAGTAAAGAGTGATTTATTACAAAAACTCAAAAATTACAAGTGCCAGTCTCAATTTATGCACAGGTTTTTTTTAGTACGTAGATGCTGACTAAGACGAGATTACTAAATAGATTGCAATTTTTTTTTTAAACTTCTATAGCTTGAATACAAGGGTTTCCAAAATACTTATTTAAGAACAAAAATTATATAGAAAATATATTTTTACAACGGGTCTCAAACCTACTCTCCAGAGGAATACGGTAACTAACATTGACTCGAGAATTTTATATGTTAAACTCAAAAATAAATATTCTTAAAGAACACTTTACTATTCCAGGTGCAGTGATCTCTATTAGTATATTCAGCCGTCGACTGCAGTGGGATGATGCGGTTCTCGGCATCATTTCGAACATCAGCAAATTAATCGGTGGACTGGCCACTGGGTTCTCCAGGAACACCAAAGAAATGTATATTGGTATGCCTCTTTTTATATCTATTGTTAAATACCTAAAATATAAAAGAGCCTTCTTTAGTGTTTCAAGCAATTTAAAGATTCGAATGTGATTTGAAACAAAAGAGACAAGTGTTTTTCTTTTTTCAGAAAATTAATCTATAGCATGTACACAAAAGTGAACTGAGATTTTGACTGGCCCATTCATTAGTGTTCTAGCCTTGAGCGCCAAAGGTCATAGGCTCGATCTCCACCAAGGACAAACATTAATATGATGAAAAATTGTCTTTGTTATGCATTTAGGTGTTAAATATAGGGAGTATATAAGTGTATTATTTGATTTTCGTAACACAATTGCTTTTACTGTTGCCAGATAATTCGGAGTGAGGTCAAAGTATAAAATGTTGTATAAGATGCTGTTATATTAATGTCAAAACTCAGTAATTTTTACTGTCTCAAAAATTGGTGTGTCATCACCGGCTATTAAAGAATTTGACATTTAAAATATAATTTTCGAAAGGTGTAGGTATACCAGTTATAAGTTTTGCCCTTATCGCTCAGAGCGATATCTTCCAGAAAATCAGGAAATAGTGATGTATAAATTCGATGTGTATAATATCTATTTTATAAATAAAATAAAATAAATTAAATACTAATACTATATATTTCCATATACCAATAAACTTACACAACAATTAATACATAAATAAAAATACAACTTATGTTTTTTACAAAACAAACACAGGTAGGTATGTAAATTTTTTTTAATTCTTCAATCTTAGTACGCATCCACATTTTATATTGAAATAATCTCCAAGTTTTACATTTCTGCCATTAGTGTGTTACGGTTGTATGTGCGTCTGTATGTTAATGGGATCTTCTTCTTTATTATAGTTATAAATATGTTATATTGTAATGCACAGTGCATACCTTTGTATTGAGATGTCATAAGAGACGACTAAGGTACTAGAACCGGCCGGATATACATTCGTGCCAGTGTAGTTTAAATAAACAGAGCGAGGATGGGCAGCACCAGGGAGTCATATGTCCAACAGTAGACATGGAACAGCCGATGTGATGATGATGTTGATGATGATATGTACATTACTGGCTGATAGTATAATTTTATTTTTGAAATCGTAGCATATTTATTACAAACGTACAAAATCTGAAAAAGTATTTACGTATTTCCATTTAAGGTAAAGTTCCCTATATTACTCCAGAACAATTAAATTTTTATTTATGTAAGTATTTCCGAAATTGGATTAGTAGATTTTTAGGCTATTCAAAAAAATATTTTTTTCGTTTTCTTATATTTGTATACATAAACTTCTTATAATTGTATATATATCTTGTGCGCTAAAGGTCAGTTCGAAATAGGGAATCCTGATATATGGAAAATATTTGTGTCTATTCTGTATGTAGGTGTTGAATATATTAAAGTAATATATCTGTAATTCCTATGTAAATATAGTTGTCTGGTGTTCTTAACACGAGTGCTTTAAACGACTCTTGATGGAGTCAGGTTAATATGAGTTGTTGTGTGAATTTATTATAGATGACACAATTTTGTGTGTCTACAAAAATATTAACTAAAATCCACAATATATTCACAGACTTTTAGTCAACTTCCTATATTTCGTGTTCTGTTCACATAAATAAGAATTTAAGCCACTTTGGGGTGATTAAATTAAGATGGGCAGACGCGCAACGAGTCTAACAGAATCACATTGTAAATGCAGCTCGCGACCCTTCCCGGAATATTTGTTCTTTCTTTTGGACCTGACAAAAGCAGCTAGGATATGTAAATTTAAAAAATCTTTGGACAAAATCTTTGTTTCTTTTTTAAAGAATGTATAACCTGAAAATTTTGTTGCAACTGTAAAAACAAAATTAAATATATACTAAAGCAATTAAAATTGTTATTTACGTATATCTATCAGATATATGTTCACCTACCAGTTGCAGATATAAGTTTTAATATTTTAAATTAACAAATTAAGGAATGATCGTTCGTCCAAATACTTAGAGAATATATTTTTTTTATAATATGAAGTCAGCAAACAAGAATACAGTTCGCTTGATGGTGACCGAAACGTGACAGGGCAAGAAGATATCACTAGCGTTTTGCCAACTTTGTGAACTAAAAATACAATGTCACATATACCCAGTAATTTCACTGCCTCTCTCACCCTTCAAACCGGAACACAGCAATGCGAAAATGGTGAGAGTGAGGTACTATTAACCTTTATTATAGATATTCCTTAAATATAGTAAATTGATATCCGTACACTCTTGTTTAAATATGCAACTTTGACTTTTAGTAATTTTTTTATAAATAATAATTTTAATAGTCACATATCATTTTGCGTATCTAGGAAGTGTAAAACACATACATGACAGATGGGAAGTATGAAGAAGATATTGAACGAAGAGTGAAAACTGAAACTAGTGTCAATGGAGCTTTACATGCTTTTATGCCAAAACATGCCAAAAAGGGTAGCTGGTACTGGTGATGTTGGGTATGATAGAAGAAGCATTCGAGAAGAATAAATGCTGTAAAATTAGAACACTTCGAAATATGTATGGTGTGAGTTTGAGAGACAGATAACAGTGAGTTACAAGAGATCAATGTGGTGCAAAAGATGATATTGTGACAACAATAGAGAAAATAATGTTGAGATAGTTTGGACATGTAGAAAGGATGGATGAAAGTGGAATAACTGTACAAATATATAGAGTGGAAGTGAATGGAAGAGTTGGTATAGGATGACCTAGGCGAACGTTATATTAACCAGGTAGAAGATGTATTAAAGAAGGGCCAGGTCAGAAGCACCAAGAATAAACGGGCGTGTATGAAAGGACTAATGCGAGTAAGGGAAGCGAGAGAGGTGTGCCAAGATCGTAACAAGTGGACATCCATAGTCTCTGTCTACCCCGATGAGACACAGGCGTAATGTATGTATGTTAATAGTATAAAAATATATTAAATTACATTAATCGTTCGAAGGCGTATCTTATTTCCGAAAATCTGCATAATAGTAGGTCGAGCAATATCTTTTTTGTTTAAGAAATATCTGCGAACGGATTAACGTCAATTTTGACACAGTTAATGTGTTACTTCTATTTTTGTATACAAAAGGCACTACAGTTACATTCAATTAGTTTAAATAAACATTGCACATTCTGTTTGAATACACAATATACTCAAACAAAATAAACTTTGGACTTTTGGAACGCCAAAGATTTTCATAGGTCGAAAATTAAAATAAATTTTGATAATTAAGCCGATTTTTTTCTACTGTGAGACCACTTTCATTTATATTATAAAAACTGATATTAATCAAATTAAATAATAAATAAAATACAACTAATATAACATAAATAAAACCTAAAAAAACTATTATATAAAAAGAATTCAGTGACCTGATCTTTTTATGTTTTTTCGAAATAAAATTTGATAAATGATTTAATACAATAAAATACTGTGCTGCCTTATTGTACACTAGAAAATTTTCCCAGTAACCAAAAACGTATATTGAGGGGGGTCAGGTGGGCCGACATTACATCGGCCATTGCATGTCAGGAAGATTAAAGAAAAAAAATTGTATTAAATATAAGAATATTAATTTATTGCAAATTTTTGTTACTAGTTATCATAATTCGACCAAAATTATATATCTTTGTACTTTACTTTCTTGTTATTGTATATGGATTATTAATTAGGTTGAAGACTTGATTTTTTATAATAGTCTTCTCAAAAGTGACCGCTTTCTTATATTTATCGACATATTGTATCTTGATCTGACCTCAAAATTATAATAATATTGACCGTACCGTATATATAGCCTGCATGTGTGAAAGCGTCTTTAGTGTCATCGTCGTCATATTGTGACTTAAGAATAATCGTCACATTACACAATAACTTACACGTCTTCACTGCTCCTCACAATTCATTTAGTGAAATAGTAAATTTAGTATAATTACTATTAAAAATGTATCCATTAATTATGTTTTCAGCTGTGGCCATCGAAATGTTTAACGCGACGTCTTTCACGGCGCTCAGGTCGATATTCTCAAAACTAGCGACAAGCGAAGAATTGGGTAAGTTAATATTTAATTTTTCGTCTTATTAAAGAATACAACACATTTTGTTTGATGCTCCACTCTTATCAGTTGTAGTGTGATGTTATATAGCTTAAATCACTCCCTATTACATAATCTCAGTAGGCTCACTGGAAGCCCAGCCAGCCCAGTGAAAATCTCGTCCAAATCGGTCAAGCTGAACCAGAGATTAGTCGGAAAAAATAGACAGACAGACAGACAAAGATTGTGAAAAAATATATTTGCTATTTGTACCCTATATACATTCATATGCATAAAGTAGATAGAAAAACAGGTACTCAATTTAATTTATATGTATAGATGTATAGAAAATGAAGTCTACACGGATAACTTTTACGTTATACGTTATACATTAAGAACAAAGACGTCGTTAATTTTCCTCAAGATCAAATATGAAATAATAGAAATATATAAATAATAATAATAAATTTCTGAAGGGACTGTAATCTCCTTGAGTAAAGGGCATCGGGTAAGCGGGCCGGTTGAGGAAGCGTAGAGGAAAAGACGGGCCCGTTGGCGCAGTTAATTGTAATCCTATCTTGTGGATCAAGGGTCGTGGATTTGATTCTCACCTAGAGCATATATTTGTATTATTTAAATAGTATATATGCGATTCCTCTGATCGCCGTAACACAAATGCTTTAAGCGACTTACCACGGAGTCAGGTCAATGTATGAGATGTATGTATAAGAAAACAGCGCCATTTTCTTGTCCTTTCGCAAAGAATATTCCGAACCTAAGAAGAGATATCGACTAGCAGTAGATACATAAGATTACTCCGAGCAAACAAAAAAGTATTTTATAATGCACGTAATTCAGACACTTACAATACAGCTAATGTTTACAGGTAAAATGATTGCGCTTTTCAATCTAACTGAAGTGGTAACATCCGGGGTGTTCGGTCCATTCTACTCTTGGGTATACATGATGACCTTGAATATCGATGTGAGCATCATATACTACATCAGCACGGTCCTGACGATTCCTCCTATACTTATGTTTGTGTAAGTATCTGATTCTTATAGACAGTAGAGTTTATACACAGTCATTTGTTTTTCTAACTGTGATTACCGGGCTGGCTTGAAATAGTAGCTTATTTGTAACATGAGTACCTTCAGAATCGTACTTTCCCCTGTATCAGGTGTCGTAAGAGGTGACGAAGGTACCTGAACCGCGGATCGTGGTCTATCGACCCATAAGCGTAGCTTTATGCAACAGAAATATCGGCAGTTATAAGCAAATTTCATTTTTAGAATTGCTAATTTTCAGTAATGGACTTACTAAGGCTGGTTGGATATCATAATTTTTTTCCTAATTACTATTTCATATAGATGTAAATTAATCATTTTGATGTTATAGCGGCTTAGACGCTATCACCAACGTCTGATTGACAAATAGCACTTGATAACCTAAGAACAAAATTATTTAAATAATGTAATATCAACAGGAAACAGTTAAAACTCAGTCGTGTCAGAATACAGACTCAACTCATTGATAGGCCATAATAATAACAATTATTCACTGGCCCGATGGTACAAATAGTAGTTATCCAATCTTGTGTGCCAAGGATAGTAGTGGGTTCGATTGTCATCTATAAAAAAAAATTATATAACAAATATTTTGGTTTGATTTGTGTGTAAAATCTGTAAATATGTATTAAAATATTATATTTGTAATTTATCTTTTAATATCCGTAACACATGTGCTTTAAGCGACTAACTAGGAGTCAGATCATTATCTCAAATATGGTGTGATCGTATTTATCATCACTATCATCATGGCAACCTTAAAACGTCCACTGCTGGCCACAGGCCTCCCCGAGAAAGGCAGAATTTGCTTCTAATTGCCGCGCTGGGCAAGCGCGGTCATTCCTGCCCTGTCACATTTGAGCTTCACTGATTCAGATGGATATATCCATCTCTCGGTTCCAATACCTCAGTCACCTCTTAAGACACCAGTTACAGAGGGAGGTACTATTCTACTCTGTCGGTACCACATGCCACTTGTATTTTTTAATTTTAATTTCAGATGGTTCTATATGCAACACAAGAGAAGTGCAATCGAAAGCAACAAAAATTCTGCCACCAAAAAAGAAGATATTCAAAATGAAAAGACGGAGAGAAAGCATAAGACCGATCCCTTAATAAATAGTATCGAATGTGTAGATGAAAAGTTTATGCAATTAATAAACTAATAAAGATATCGATATTGTAGTTTCATAATAGTTATTTATTAATTTCTCTTTTTGCATACATAAAATAAAAAAATCTAATAAATAGTAGTTAGTATCTAGTGGAATTTTCTTTAATTACCAAAGCAAAAAATGAGTAAGGTGATGCAGAACTCATCAAAATTGGATATTAGGATGTATTTTCCATTTACGTTAATAATGAACTTGATGACCCGTTAAAGTCATCAGTTCACCAGTTAATGCATGTACAACTCACTTGTCCGTTATCTGTCTAGTTAAATTTTGTTCTGATTAGGTCCGGTAGTGGACAGCTCTCAGGCTATTTCGACGTTTTTCGACGTAAACGTTTGAGTTATTTTATATATAAAATAAAGTTATGTTTAAAATGTCGTAAAAGTTGTTAAGAAGTTAGGGTTTGTTGATTGTATGACGTTAAGGAAGAATATTGGTAATCTTGAAAAAATATCATTTATGTATATTACAAATTATAAATGTTTATGATGCATTACAAAGGATTAATGCGCTCCGAGTCATATACTTAGGCAATAAGGCGTATTCTATACGATACTAGAATTATAACATATTTAATTATTATTATTATTACATTTATCATTACATACTATTTATATGTAAAGATATGTCACGATGTGTGTCCGGGATAAACTTGACTGATAAGGTTTGAATCATCCGCTTTTATGAGTCAAAGATTTATTTAAATATATTTTTTTAAATTAACTTACACTGATCTATCACCTTATATATACCTATAAAAAAAATTTAAAAGTTTTTAATTTTAAATTACCTTAATAAATATTAATATAGTAAATGTCCTTGCTTAATCTAAAAAGCACTTGGATTTTTGGTCTCGAAACTTTACAAATCGATTTTGACGTACAACGCACAGCGCGGGAAAAACAAATGATAAATTACGACGATGTTTTTACCTTGCATATTAATTAAAAATACTTATAAAAAATCATATAGCACTTAAATTTATAAATAAAATGAAATAAATAACGATAATAATTGGTGTATATTATAAACTTACATTTAAGGTTTAATACACCTAAAGATTTTTTAAATCAACCACATATTGTTTCTCTAAAAGTACAAGGTAATGTTTTATTTATCACTCTTTTATTTTAAATACAAAGCAACGACATTTAACGTTTACTAAAATCACCTTTTCAAATAAATTCTTTATTTTAAATATCATAATATCAAAACACACAAATTTATCTAAACTCAGTTTTTTAACTACTACTACTTAAAATTATTATACCTTTATTTTCAATGCTTTTCACATTTATCTTTTAATCTAATAATAAATAAATACACGCAACATATCATACATTGACTTGATTTTGAGATAAGACGTTTAAAGCTCTCGTGTTAGGGATATTAGATAAATCACAAATATAATATACATTAAAACCTATTGTCAGACACAAAACAAATACAAATATTTATTGCATAACTTTGCTGAGTGCGGATCGAACCCACGACATAAATGCGAGGTACACTATCGAATGCGACATTGTGTTCGATAAAACAGTTTATGACCATAACCGTCATTTTTACAGACGAGCCAAGAAAACTTTATTAAATTTACCATAGACCATAGTCATAGGGGACACGCAACTGTTTTTCAAAATGCCTTCAAAACTCACTCATAGAATTCGATTCCAACTCAGTTGACCTAAAGATTAAGTGTGAGCTTCTTTATTTAAAAAATTAAAGTTAAATCATATACAGAGGTCGTCTACTCTGTGTTGTGTTTCGGTTTGAACGATGAAAGTAGCAGTAAAATTACTGAGTAAAGTGACATAATATCATAAAATTATAATGTGATGATACGGTATAATCATATATTATTTTGCTTCTGAATGTATTTCTTAATTCGTGAATCATGGTTTCTGATTTTCAACGTGATTTATATTTTTGCTTTAACGATGATTTTGTTCTACAAATCATAGACATTTACCGTTATGTAGGAATCATAAATTAACTTTAGGTAAATATTTATAGCAAGTGGATATAGCAGTGGGTCCGGCACTTATCACACAGAACAGATGGACGATGGAGTCGTAAGTTTGGAGACCACGTACCGGTAAGCGCAGCGTGGGACGTCCACCCACAAGATGGATCTGACTAAAACCACAGAATCGCGCTGAACGCAGGTCGCATATTAGAAATCGCTTGGAGCTTTTGTTCAGTAATGGCCGTTCTATTGCTGATATCATTAAATATGTATCTAATCCTTACTTTTGAGCAATGTTTGCCACTGTTTTTTCTTTACGGCCATGAAAATACTTTACCTGCTGGTGAGAACTGAACACCACCCATTTCTTTATCAGACTTCGTCGTTCGGCGACTAGAGCACTGGAAACGACGTCACAATGTTCGTATATCACGTAACCAACAGTAGACGCCCTACGGCTGGCTGATTTATTAATGCTGCTAACATATACCTTAAATAATAATTTCAGTCATGCAAGTCTAGGTATGTCCAACTAGCCGTCAGGTACCGGCAGAGTAGAATAGTACCTTTCTATGCGTAGCGTATGAAGTGACTAAGATACCAGAACCGACAGATGGCGGTATATCCGTCTTAAATAGTGTTGCTCAAATGCACAGAGTGAGGATAGGCTACAGCATACCCGTCGCGAAATCTGCGCTTTGAGATTACCAACACGCTTACCCAGCATTGTAATTATGGGCGAAATTCTCCCTTTCTTGGGTAGGTGTTTGTCCAGCTGTGGACTTTTAATGGCTGTACAGTAGCACATATTACAAGTGCATTTGTAGGCTGCAGTGAGGCTTACAAATCTGCCTGATCAAATTAAAAATAAAAAAACCTAAAATAATCTTAGCCAAAATGGCAATAGACGAAACACATCGAGGAGAAGAAAACATTTGGAGGCCACGTATATGCATATGCGTAATATATTGCGAGTGCTGTTCCTGTATTTGTACTGAGCTTAATTTCAAACAACCGTATTTGAGCAGAACAATTTTCTTAGTTTGTCGTGCAATTAAGAATCTTCCTTATTATTTTTATCTTTGTATTAATCTGAGTTAATTGCACCTTGTTGCTTTGTTTAATTTGCAACTTGTTTAATTTATTGTGTTGTCTTTCTGTTTTAATCAGAGTATTAGAAACAAAACTTTCGACAACAATTTGCTTATGTTATTGGCCTCCCGAAGACAGGGAGATTTTTGCCCATAATTGCCACGCTGTACAGGCGTGGTGGCAATCGCAGAGCGCTACTTCGCGCCCAGGATGCTGCTGCTCTTTTTCTTCTTGCAGTATTTAAGCTGCAGTGTTTCGAATGAATATACTACTATCCGTCGGTCCGGTACCTCAGTCGCCTCTTACGACTCCTGGTACCAGCGAAAGGTCAGAAAGAAACACCCGGTTCCCCAACAACTTTAGAATGAGAATACCTTTAGAGTCATTCGGTACAGGTAACCATTCAGGAGCACACCATAACCTTGGGACTGATCCATTAGTGGCACATTGTAAATACATCCAGCTTCACGAAAAAAATACTACCTGATTATCTTTCCTTCGCAACTGACGGTCAACGCAGTTCATGTCTTCAGAGTTTACGTCTTTTCGATGTCTTCACTCTAGCGTAGTACGCCTGCCTACCATCAAACCTCAACTGGTAGACGAAGAAACTGCAGCATGCGCAGCTGTATTGATAGCTTAGCACAAGAACACCAGGGAATGAGTAGATGCTGCGTCATGCACATATGCATAGTAACTACAATTAACCAGCTCTCAGATATACGCCATTCTTACATTTTTATTAACATTTTTTACTGACCAAATATATATTCAAATAAATATGAGGTAGACCTCTTACAGATTGGTTGTATAGGTATCTTACTCTCACCTATTTCTACAGCCAAATAACAGTTTTTACATTGCTCTGTTCCGCACGAAGAGTGAGAGAGACAATGAAATTACTGGGTAAATGTAACATAGTATCTTCAATTCATAGGGTTGGCGCCAGCCTATGATATCTTTATGATGGCACAAGCGTCACGTTTACCATCAAGGAAACCGTATACTTATTTGCTGACTTTATTACATAAAAAGAAGCTCGATAATCTAATCTGATCCCGCGGAAAATGTTTTATTTTTCACATGATAAACGAGATTCGTATTTCAATTAATGCTGTTAAACTTTGATTAACCATAGGATGTCTTATTACTATCTTTGACAGTATTGTTACTATGCCATTTTTTATTAGACTAGGTCGACAAACAAGCATACAGTCTGCGTGATATTAAGCGTCACTGGAGCTTATAGACGCTCGTAATATCACAAGGGTATAAATTAACACGTTTCGAACCTTGTGACTTGAAGATATTATGCCACATTATCCAGTAAATTCACTGCCTCTCTCTCACCCTATCGATCGAAATAGCAATGCGATCACTGCTATTTGGTGGTCGAAATAGGTGAGAGTGAGGTACCAATACAGACAACCTTTGTAAGAGATCTACCTCATGTGTAGACGATCTTTTATATGCGGTCTACCTCATGACTGCTTCAGCTTATGGCATACCCTCAAGTTTATTTCTATGGGTACTGACAGAGTAGAAGTGTACCAAGTGTCATAATAGACGACTAAGGAACCGGTATACCCCGGGTACCGACAAATACTTGGTTACTTTTGATATTGAAACCAAAAGGTCGTGGAACTTAAACGCAAGGAAACCAATCTATATACCAAACAAAAAAAAATTTAATAAAAAATATAATTTAGAATAAATAATATGTATTTATCAATGTTAGCTACAGTTAATAATATTTATATTGATTGTAAAATAATTGATGAACACGATTCAAAAACCAGCTATTTTTAAGAATGAAGATAATCTGTATTTTTTATTATTTAATTACCTACCTACATATGATAGAAACTTTTTTGTATTTATTCTTTTTTAAAAATATTTTTTTGTTCTATATTTTCTTCGACTAAATTTGATATATGCTGAACACTAAAACCAACCAATCCGTATCACAACAGGCTTAAATATCACACAGTTTAATATCATTGACCCGCATGAAAGAGCAAATGTTTTCTAAAATATTAACCATGCCTATCACAGTGCAAATAATACAATTGATTATGACGACAAACACCTACTATCTCCATCAAAGTTGGCGCAATGGCTGAATACACATCTTATACAAACATTAATTACTTCATTACTACTGTAGATAACGATGAGAGTACAGGATGTTACGTTTTAAAATAGATTTTGTTTTCGTAAAAGTATGCACTGCTATTGTTTTACTATAATATTTTTTGTGAGTTTTTTGCGCGTGCTGTAATCTGTATGAAAATTACTATAGGTCTTCTTCTTATTATTTATATTATTATTATTGACTTCTATCTTATGTATTCATCAATGAATATCTCAACAGCTATAGGAAAACCACTGCTGGACACAGACCTCCCCGAGAAGGTTAAACCCGTAATCGTACTGACCAGGCTTAGTAATAGCAGATCGTCTCTTTTCGACAGGAATGTTACTGATCATTTCGGCCCTATTTGCTTTTTAGCTACGCTGTTTCAAGAGGATGTACCACCATCTGTCGCTTCCGGTACCTCAGTTGCCCCTTACGACATTTGATACATGGGACGGTATTCATTTACTCTGCCGGTACCTCATTCCAAAAATATAAATAGTATATATATGATTAAAAAAATATAATATTGTGTTATGTTCTAAGACACAAAATAACAATATTTAAAGCAATCTTTATATATATTACGATGTATTTCTATTAATTTGAATTAAAATAAGACGTCTAGAAAATATCTAGTCAGTCACAAAAATTTCATACTAATTTATTTTTAAACATTTATGAAACAAGCCATATATGACAAAAATGATTGATTGTACGACGTATGTGGGAAATACTTGTTAGTCTTAGTATTCAACAGGATACATCAGAGCGCGAAGTACTTATTCAAATTATGTCTGACCCAGAAAAAAATGCGGAGGAAGAACCGTTTCAGAATACAGAAGTTAAGGAGAAGGAACCAGAGAATAAAACATTTTATCAAAAATTATGTTACCTAAAATCGAATATATCGGTGGAGCCCATTTTAGCTGGACTAATTATCCCTTCTATGCTTTCAAGACTGGCAGTCCAAAATCTGAATTTGGATAAGGCATGTCGGACCAAGTTGACATACGGAGATGAAATTTGTGATGCCCTGATGGATAAAACAGGAAACTACTCATTCGAAGAAGGTGAAGTGCAAAAAGTGATATCCCAAATCGAGTCATGGAAAAGTGTCGTGCAAACAGCGATCCCGACCTTGCTAGTGATATTTTTGGGTGCCTGGAGTGATAGAACTGGGAACAGGAAATTTTGCATTCTACTCCCCATTTTCGGAGAGCTAATGGTTTGCTTGAGCAACATCGTGAGCGTATACTTCTTCTACGAAATCTCTGTTGAAGTCACCATGTTTTTTGAAGCCTTCTTCCAGGCGATATCTGGTGGTACAGTCACTATTTACTTGGGCGTGTTTAGTTATATCAGCGACATAACTGATGAGAAGTCAAGGACCTTTAGAGTGGGTCTTGTCAATTTATGCATGACCGCTGGAATACCTATTGGCACAGCTCTGAGCGGGATCTTGTTAAAGTGGTGGGGATATTACGGAGTATTTGCAATAGCCGCTACTGTTTATGCTGTCACCATAACCTATGGCCTTATTTATTTAAAAAGCAGAACCAAACACTTTGATGATACTGATGAAAAGGTAAATACACAAGTACATTATACACATGATTCTTCGTACCATTAATATATCTTTTTTTACAAACTGACTCTGAAAAATCACATATACCTATAATACTTTAATAACTATTATACTATACTAGGTGCACAAATTATAAAATATACAGAAAACGTTATCGAGCTCGTGCTATTGCTTGTAAATTAAGTTCATTGTTGTTTGTTTTTAATTTTATGTTGTTATTTCATGTTCATGTTTATTATAAACAATTAAAATAGTAATCGAGGCTAAGAAGTATGTTTAGACTGAAGCTGCATAGTTTGTAGTAAATTTTTCAAAATACCATTCCACTGTCTCATACTTGAATCCTTAAAACTCAAGGTTTCAAATAACATAATCAAATTACAAGCATTCGATTATTTCAAAATTTGATATTTAATATTAATTTCGATTCAGTTTGAATAAACCGTGATAAAAATTTTGTTACTAGTGATATCTTTACATATACAATTTTTTCATCACGGTGTTTGCCCGGAATGAACTTTTATATCACTGACGTTTAATATATTTTTGCTTATTGTACAGTTTGATCCAACAAGAAAGATAAGATTGTGTATAACTCAATTTATATTTGCAATATTTTTTATTCAAGGCAGAACAACGTCTGTTAAGTCATTTATATATATAAATATATTCATATCATCATATCACCAAATCAGCTATTGAAGTCTACTACTGGACATAGGCCTCCCCAAGAAAGGAGTTTTTTTTGCCTGTGATGTGATGTGCATTTGAGCTGCATTGTTTTATATGGATATACCGTCATCTGTTGGTTCTGGTACCTTAGTCTTAGTCTTAGTGATACTTACGACACATGATGATATAGGAACAATATTTACTAATAATAAGCAATAACAAAGAAAGAGTACAACTACACCGCGATTTAAGACATGACGCTAATATTATTAAAGTAAAAATGGTTTGCGGTTGCATGGATGTTTATCACTCTTTCGGACAGGAACTCAACGCATTTTAATATAGTTTGGCTAGAAGACTAATTATTTTGTGGAATAGAATGTCATTCACTAGAGAAATCTCGAGAGACTCATTTTAAAATAGTGCAAATCATGCAGAAAAAGCCGTTAAACTAGATATAACTAGATTATACAAACATAGACATTTTTATCTTTAAAGTAGAACTTCTCAGTAAATACAAATATTGCCTCTGAAAGTGAGATTGCATTGTTAGTGGATGTTTATAAGATTATCAAGGTATTTCGGCCACAAAAAAAACGGTAACGTGACCCTGATTACCTGTATCAATATTTGATGTAGACTTGATCGAACCTTATTGCGAGTGAGCTTAAACTTACGCTTTACTAAGAACTTTGTTTTAATAATAATAATAACTTTATTCAACAACAAAAGGAAACTTAAACTAAAATACATTTTAATACTTAGGTACCTAAACTAGGTCTAGCCAGTGTGCATGTAGATGTGGATGTGTGTGTATATGGTCTAATGTGATACAACGTTTGTTAATACAACACGTTATTTACGCACACATAACATAAATACACAGAATATCAAGCTGTATATACAGTATACACAAACAATAATAGTAACAATAAATATAGTCCAGTCTAGCATAATATTGTTAACAATTCCTCTGTCTTGTTGTAGTCCAATGTCAAAAGCCATTCCCTTACTGTTGTTTTGCAAGTGTATTTATTCATGTCATGAATATTTAAAAATAATTTGAGGCAGCCACGAATAACAAGCCGTATTATTTCCAAACTCCTTGGTATACGTCTGTTTAATTGATTTGGATTCCTGCATGATTTTATTAACTCTGTCTATAATACTTTCGGGTCTTAAAATGGCTGATGTTAGCTAAAAAAATAGTCTTTTAACTAACCCGACAAACGTTGTTTTGTTTTAGCTTTATTAATGAATTTAACTTATATATGAGTAACCTGGTTATACCGAAGTGAGAGGGTTTCTTACTTCAGGAGTTAATAAAATAAATAAAACTTATATTCAGACACTAGTACGTGTAATGTATTCTTGTACAACAGATATAAACAGTTAATAAAATACAAACAGAAATAATGTTAACTAATTGTTATTAATAACGATTACAAATTAGGGAACGGTGCGGAGTTACAGAGATGATGTCATTTATATGATTATCTTAGCCTAAATATTTGATACATAAAAATGATGAGCGCACTAAAATTATGGTGCAATAAATGAAGTTAATTTTTAAGACAAGTAGGCACAATCTTTTTGCACATCAAAAACACAATGTACATGCGGCCTTATTGCTTGGATACATTATCTACCAGTCAATCGGAAAAAACAGAAAATACGTTAGGCGATGCAATACAGATAGATTCATCACAAATTTAAAATAATAATAATAATCAACATCATCAACATATCAGCCACAAAACGGGGGCCAGGCCTTCCCAAGTTTTCTAGTAGGGCTGGTTATATACCACCTGTGTCAGCGCAATCCTGCGGTTTTAGTCATATCGTCTGTCCATCTTGCGGGTGGACATCCTACGCTATGCTTGCCAGTACGTGGTCTCCATTCTAGAACCTTACGACTCCATCGACTATCGGTTCTGCGTACCAAATTCCCTGCCTACCGCCACTTCGACTTACTCCGCCTTATTTAATCCGCCAGGCAAAATCGATAACTTGGTTCTGTAAGAAATCTTCTCATTCCTGATTCGATCGCGCAAAGAAACTTCGAGCATTGCCCTCTCCATATTTCATTAAACTATCTCTGTTTCTATGTCTAATTCGATGCACTTAATCACTGCTGAAGTCGTGAGGTACCGGCAGAAGTCGTGAGGCACCGGCAGAGTAATTAGTACCTCTCCCTGTACCAGTGTTGTAAAAGGTGACTAAGGTACTAGAACTGACAGATGACGGTATATTCATCCGAGCCAATGCAGCTCAAATGTACAGGGTGGAGATGTGCAATAGAATCCTGGTCGCAAAAGCTTTGCTCTGCGATTTCCATTTCAAAATTCCCCCTTTCTTAGGGAAGCCTTTATTCAGAGTGGACTTTCAATGACTGGTATGATGATAATAAATCACTGCTCAGTACCTACATAGGCGACATCAATGATTAGTTCACATACTCATTGTATACATAAATAGTAATAATTACATGATAAATATATTACGTGAAATATGCACCTGTAAATTACATAGCTCCTCCATGTTGATTTTGACACCCACTTGTTGTGAAACTTGATTAAGGTCTTTAAGCACTGTGCTTAAATTTTCCATCAATTTTGCGATGACCACAATATCGTTGGCCAATTAAAGGCGAGTCTATTTGCCGTTAATGTTGATACCAAATCCTAGCCATGTCAGGAGCTTGGAGGCGTTTTCCAAAGTAGCATTATACAGTTTCGGAGATGTGACGCCTCATTGTTTAACATCCCTTTTAAGAGGAATAGCCATCGAACTTTGTTTTTGCACTCGTATCGATAGTCAATATGGCACCGCTGAAGAGATTGAAGCATAACCCACGTCTCAACCGAATCACAGGCTTTGTCATAGTCTATAAACGCCAAGCATAATGGCCTGTTATAATCTTCCGTCTTCTGTATGACTTGCCGCACTTCTCGTAGAACCATCGGGGTTCATCCAGGCCCACTTCCTGTAAGGCGGTTTTTGGAAAATAGAGTTCATCATTAAGATTCCTCAAGAAGTTAGCCTCTCACCCCTAGGGTTCCGTTCCCCTCATCACCGTCTTGTTTGCCAACCTTCGATAAAGTCTCCCATAGCAACAGTAAAGTGGTGTTGGACATTTTTATGGCCCGACATATGTCCTCATACATAGTCTTCACTTCAACATCTGGATGTGACAAGGTCGGTGCATATACCTGAAAGACCTTCAGCAAATATTTCCCAAATATTCTGAGTATTAGGCCTGAAACCTTGCTCGTCTCACTTGATGGTTATTATGTTGTTATTGAGAGACTTGTGGATAGGAAATCCGACACCTCTCCCTTCCAGTAATAGAAAAGCTTGCCATATTTTAGGATTATTGTGTCTTCGCTCTCTCTTCGGACTTTAAACAACCCCAGAATATCTTCTCGTCAGTCCTCAATGTGCAAATGTTGTATGTTACTACCTGTTGGTAGCTTCTTCGTGCGACTGCCGAAGATTAGTAGCACCTCTTGCTCTGTTGTTACCATAACCGCTACCATAGCTTAGGATAACGGAGCTGGAACTTATATATTGTAGTTAAACAGTTCGTCCTGAGCAAACAACGTGATACAATGCACAAATACGTCAACCATGACGCGTAAAAATATGACATACTTTCAGCGTCGAGCTGCGCTAGGCTTAAATTATAATTCATAATGATAATAAAAGTTAACTTGGCAAAGATAAATTTAAAAAAAGGCATTCATGCATGTGTATACATTGTGCATTCATTTTTAGAGACAGAGTAATTTTTAGGTAAATACTGCTAGGAATAATATTATATAAAGATTGTGCTAAAATAACCCAACCTTAATTTATTCGCTCATTATTTTGTTGAATCGTTTCTCTCTGTCTGTATACATACTTCATTCATCGATTTACGTTAGGAATTAAAATTGTCTTTCTTTAAAAAATATATATTTTTAGCTGGATGACTCGTGCGATATTCAGTAATCACATTAACATATCAAACCGCCTTCTAAAATATGCAATTCTTAAAAGATAACACTGCGTATTCTTCTATGACAATGCGTATGGAAGCAGCCTTATCCACCATTTTTTATACGGTCTTAATTCTATAAGCTTTTCTTCTGATTCTAGGTTAAGACTGTGACTACCAGCGATGTAGTTACAATGGTCAAAGACACAGCTCTAGTGGCTTTCAAGAAAAGAGAGGGATTAACAAGAATGAAGATTTTGCTGACGCTTCTCGTAGTCACTATAATATATGGACCAAATCACGGTTAGAAGTTTTTATCGACATACCTTTCTTTTATGAAGTCAGTACGGGCCGCTTGATGGTAAACGTGACGGTGGCCTATAGACGCTCGAGTCATCAAAAGTACGAGTATAATACCAGCCAATCCTTTGAACTGAAAATACTATATCACATTTACTCAGTAATTTCACTGCATTTCGTTTGCATTACTATATTCCGGCTTAGAGGGTAAGTGAGTGATTACTCGAATGAGTTCTCCTGTCTTTACTACACTACTTTAATGAACATGATGAATAAGATTTTAGTAGAACATGAGGCAGATCTCATATAAAGGTTGTCAGCATTGGTACCTCACACTTATCTACCAATCCACGTCTAAATAGCAGTGTTAGCATTGCTATGTTCCGGTTTGAAAGGTGAGAGAAGCGCTAAAACTACTAAATAACATATTATCTTCAAGTGATAAGGTTGGCAACTCTAGTGATATCATTCTTATATTACGAGCATCTAAAGGCTTCTCTTTAAATAGGAAGTATGGTAAAACATACTATTACGTGGACAGTGTGCTTATTGACCTGGTATAATAAGAAAAATCAAATAGTTTAAATTAGTCAGTGACAACTATATCAAACAAAACTAAACCTTCTAGTCTAGACAATACCGAATATTGTTGAAGGCTGTGTATTAGTGTAAAATTTACCAGCGAAGGTTAAACATCTAACAGCGACCATGACCATCGTCTTCAAGGTCATCAGTAAATAAGTTAGATTCCAAATGAACTGAATATTCTAACAACCTGTGTTACGCTGTGGTTTTTATAGTGGAAAAATGGAGGGATTCTATCCAATCCTTACTCCAACTTTATTTTCTCTTTATCCACATAACTCCGAACTGGTATTCGTACATTCCCATTATCACAACGACTCAAAACCATTTTGCTGCAAAAACACTACAACAAAATATTTAAAAAATAATAACGAATTACCTGACTTTCAGTAACCTATCGATTCAACCTATCGAACCAACTTTATTAACGAGACGAGAAAAATAGCATACATTTTTTTTAACCCATGTAGCCATATTTCACGATATCTGTTTTATTATCGGATTGCCAGTTTACTATAGATATAAAAAGTTTAGCGAATATTTATTTATTGATATGTAAACCTGTAGACATTATTTATATACATGAAATACAGAAAACACGCGAATATTTGCGTGTCAATTTGTGGCATTACATAATGACAATAAGCCATAACGGCTGGCCTAAGGATTCAAAACCTCTTTAGATTTGTAAGTTCTCGTCACCAAGCGGATTTCATTTCAAAGGTTTTTATTCCATAATCTTCGTGTGCCGCGGCACCGGGAAAGAAATATAGTTGTTTGGTTTCAACCGACAATTTTTTGTACATCTATCTGAAACAGTATAGCTCAAACGTAACAGGGAAGGGATGTGCAGAAACTTGCATAGCAAGAATTATGGGTCAAAATCCCCTTTTATTGCGGAGGCCTATGTCCATCAGTAGAGGTTTTACGACTGATAATAATCGAGTCATTTAATCATATAATCATATAATTTATTATTCGCTTATATAATCTCAAAGATTACTGAAACCATGCGAAGTCTATAACTTGAGGATATTACACTATTGAGTTAGTTTATCATCATCATTATAGCAGCTGTGAAACGTATATAGCCTCCACAAGAAAGAAATGTTGCTTTCCATACCTTCCCTGTAGCGTTTGAGATACACTATTTCAGATAGATATACCTAAACGGTAACGGGACTGTAAAATCCAAAAAATAGAGCGTTCTATACTACTGTTCCGTTACCTCGGCACGCGAGGATTTGCCTATAATTGCTAAGCTGCCACAAACATGGTGGCAATTGCAGAGCGTAGCGAAATGCTGCCCATCTGTTGCATTTGAGCTACACTGCTTAAAGATATACCGCCATCAGTCAGTTCCGGTACTTCAGTCGCCTCTTACGACACCTGGTACAGACGGAGGTACTATTCCGCCCTGCCTGTACCACACGACAATTATTATTATTTCCACTGCCTCAAAATTTTTTTATGGTAACTCAGCAAACTACTATTTGGCAACAATGGTAGATTTAATAATCTGAATAATTTTACTTCTGATGTAAAATTAATAGGAGTTGGATATTTTATGTATATGTACGAATTAATTATTTTGTATGTTTTTAGGGGAACGCACAATTGTTTACATGTTCGTAAGGTACCGCTTAAAATGGGATGCTGTTACGTATAGTATGTACTCCACGTATGGCGTCGTAATACATTCTTTTGGTGAGTCTTTTTTACCTTTTAATCCAAATAAATAAATGTTTATTTTATAATCCAAATAAATAAATCTTTATTTTATAATCCAAATTTCATGATTAAATCTAAAGATGTCTTAGAAAATGTTGAGAACGGTTGCCGCAAGATAACTGATATGACAAATAAAAAATGTAAAAAAAGTGAAATAAACCGCGTGTTAAAGCCGTTAAAAGTTACTTTTCTCTGAAACATTTAGGTACCCTACTGAAACCTCTGCGTGGCTACGATCACGAGTAAGTGCACAAATAAAAATGTTATAGAATAGTATTGGAAGGTACAATAGTTTTTGAAGCCTACTAATTATAAGACTACTAAAGTTATTTTATTTCTATGGAATCGTTTTTTAAATAGTATATTCACAACAATTCATGCATTAACCTGACACCAAAATCACTTAAAGCACTCGTATATAATACATAAATACATTAACACTTAGACACAAAACAAATATCAATATATAAACAATTGTCCTGGATGCAGATCGAACCCACGACCCTTGGCATTACAGTAGGATCACTACCATCTGCGCCACCGGGCCCATCTAGTTCTTAATCTTATTTACACTTTAAATGACTCAAAAAGATCGTTGACATCGCTGTCGGCCATGATCGACCACGCGGGCTCAGAGCATATTGGTGGGTTAATTTTTGTTCAAGGGACTAACAGTTGGGCGTAACTTTATCATGCAGGAGTCCGATACAATCAGTTTACGATACTCATTTACACCATCACTAAACTTCCTTATTTTTGGCAATTTTTGACCTGTGGCTATTATTCGTGGTAGATTGCATAAAAGTGCTATTTAATTTCGAGAGATCCTCAAAGGAATGTGAAAACGGAGTTGGCTGAGTAACCACGGCTTTCCTAGTTTCATTTCAGTTATTTATATTGATTGACTCAATATAGTCAATATTGAGTCAATCAATATAATTGTATTGATTGAATAAGTCAAATTAATACCTTTAATAATGTGAACTAATACAGGATATGAATAAATTATACTATCCTTTCATATAACAAGTATTTTATATGTAATCAATAATTATCTGATTGAAAGTAAAGAAAAGTATCCAGGGACATGATATAAATTATTTTGGTAATCACACTAATATTGTTTCCATTCCATTATTATTAATACAATTTGATGAAATATCCTTTGAGAATCACGAGATAATTAGAAACGTCATATCTATATTACTTTTACAATTTATTGTGAGATTAACAATGTATCGGAGTAGTTAAGAAAAACAAACAAATAATGTAACATGTGTAAAAAGAAGATAATAACGAATTTGTGAACCGTTTGCTACTGACTGTTACATTTTTTTTCGTTTTTTAAAAAGTATCTGGAAATGTAGGATTTATGAGACGTCAAAGTGAACATTTTATATACTCTTTTGTAGTGTCTTTCACAATAATTGTTTCATAACAAATACCTAACTGGTTTGTAATTCTCGAATATTTCTTTTTTAGATTTTGGGAAACAAAGTATTCACTATATAATATAAAATTAAGTCGCTTTCAGCTGTATGTCTATCCCTATGTATGCTAATATGTTATACATAGTCACACAAATGTGGTCCAGATAGACCTGACGAATAAATAGTAATACTAGGTACAACTATTCCCATGTTATCTTAGCTTTATACATGTTAGCTACATAATATAAAACAATGTCGCGCTGTCTGTCTGCCTTAACGCAACGGATTTTGACGCGGTTTTTTAAATAGATAAAGTGTTATATTGGTGTAGTAGGTGGTGGATAAAATAGATAAATAGTCTCCATTTGGTGTTGTTAATAAACTCATTTTTTTATTATATTGCAAACGCTGGCTGAACCCGCCGAGATGGATCATAATTTTGTACTATAATATTGTACACCTTAAAAAACCCCACAATAACCATTTTTTATCCTCATTACTCCCAAGTGAAGCTGGAGCAAGCTACCAGCAAAATATTTGGCTTGTTTTTGGTGTATACTTAGTTATGAGTAGTAGGCGTCATTGGGTAATAGTAATAGTTATAAAGTTTAATTTTGTTAAGAGCAGTTTAATCTTTATATATTCATTATAATAATTATACTCTTTATTGTACACAGATAATTACATAAAGATCAAAAACATAAATTATAATACAATTGCCGGCCTTATCGCTCAGAGCGATCTCTTCCAGGCAACCTTTGGATGGAAATAAACGAAAAAAATGTGTTAGGGCAGTTCGATGTGAACTACTATTTGATAAAAATAAAATGAATTAAATATAAATACTATGTATGTACATTTAGTATATATTAAAATATTATAAGGTCCGGTAATAGGTCGATTTAAGCAAAGCTTATTTTACGAAGGGCTTTGCTAAACGGCTTTCAGATTAACAAGACGGGACTGTAAATTTTGTACAATGAAAATAGAGTTTTCTGACATTTACACTCTCACTGTTTATAAAATGTTGTTTATAAAAAAAAAAAATTTTGTTAACGGCTCTAGAACGCGGTTTATTTAATTTTGTTTACATTGTTAGTTCAAAATATCGGTTGCCGCAAGGAAACGAATAGGATGTCAAGATTGCCAAAAGATATTGTGTCTTCAACATCAATCAAATTTAAAATATTGTATAATAATTAAAAGGTAAAAGAACGCGGCTGGTTTTAAGTCCATTAAAAAATTTGTTCTTGAATGAAAATAATGTACATTTGGCAGTAGACTTTACATATGTATGCTTTAAATATACAGTTTGAGTAGTACTTTGAGTGTACAAACAGTTTTGTTCTAAGCTCGCTCTTTAGAGATAAATTTGTGACCTAAACGATTTTCCTTCCAGGGGCTCTTTTTTCTATTAGCGTTTTCAGTAAGAAATTAGGGTTCCACGACACCGTACTGTTGTTAATCTCCATCGTCAGTAAACTTGTCGGCTCCGTGTATATAGCATTCGTGCAAACGGATCTCCAAATGTTTATGGGTAAGTATAACAATTGCAATTATTTAAAAATAAAACTAGAATAGTACTTCTCACTGTGCCGGTATATCTATTCAAGGTAGTTCAGTTCAAAATACAACAGGGTGGGGATAGCCAACAGAATCCCCGTCGCCCTGTGATAGCCACCATGCCTGCAAGCCCGGCAATTATGAGCGAAAACCCCCTTTACTTGAGAAGTTATTTGCCCGACAATGGATTTTCTATTTCTACGGATAATGATGGTGAGGATTCATTAAAAAATAATACTTCTTCAAATCATGATCTAAATAGGAAAAAGGAGATTCGTAAAACAATCACACTTTTGACACAAACCAACTGATTAACAAGTTGAGATTGTACTAAGCAGAGGGCAAATATCACTCATACTGTTGAGGCGGTGATGTTCTTGAATAAAGAACACAGCTAAAGACATCTACTAACGATATGATCAGTCTATTCTATTAAAAGCGGGATAGTTCATCCAAGGCGCATTTTATCCATTTCGGTATCTTTGAAAATCTCCTGAGGCAGCCTTTGCCCAACTGTGAAACACATAGTATCCTATATGTTATGGTAACTCTATTACATGGACAATAAAAGCGTTCGTAATTGTTTTTATTTTTTATTGATTTTAAGAACATACTTATACTAGCTTTTCTTCTCCGCTCTTATTGGTCGTAATACAATGTTATATAAATGGAGTAGCTAATACTGCACTTGTTTTATTTTTTAATTGTACCACGTGTCTCTGAGATAAGCGCGTTCAATCATACAAATTCTTCAGCTTTAATATATAAAAAAATCCGTAATACAGTTTAAAGGTTTAACGAATCAACATACGGAATCACATGTTCAGTTCTGTCCCTTTTTTAACTATAAAGAGGCTAGTTCTGGAAAAAACAGATAGTGATAAATAAAAAGCGTTTCTAATACGTCTAGACCTGAGAGACTAAGTGACCTCGCATTGTGTTACAGTTGTTAGGAGTATTCTTGATTAGACGATATGCGCCCAATGCCGGAGTGTGCATTGAGCTCAAAGACAACTGTTTATATTTATATGTAAATGTATGTTATTCACCATCATCATCATATCAACAAGTGGAAATCCACTGCTGGACATAGGCCTCCCTAAGAAAGAGGGAATTGCCGCGCTGGACAATCGTGTTGGCAACCGCAGAGCACAATTTCGCGACGGGGATGCTGCTCCCCATCCTCACTTTTTGCATTTGAGCTGCACTCTTAGATGGATATACCGCCATCTGACACTTCTAGTACTTTAGTCGCCTCTTATAAGTAATGTATGTTTTTAAATAATTATAATCTTATATTTCAGTTCCAATAATAGAAGTGCTGAATGCAACGACATTTACTTCGCTGAGATCTATGATGTCCAAACTAGTTCCTAGGGAAGAATTAGGTAATATTACATCATCATATCAGGCATAAGACGTCCACTGGACATAGGACTCCCTAAGTAATTTCCAATAGGACTGGTTGTATGCGGCCTGTGTCCAGCGCGATCCTGAGGTTTTAGTCAGATCGTCTGTCCATCTTGCGGGTGGACATAAGATATTATTTATATATATTCAGGCAATTTAATTTCTAAATTTTGCGGTCCCTTTGGACAAAAGTGTTGAAGAATATAATAGCAGACCAGACAATGTAACATAATTCTGTTCTTTTATATTTATACATACAAAAACGCGGATTTTCACGCAGAAATTTAAGGCAATCTTCCTTTTTTTTATTCAGGGAACATTGATTATTATTCAAAAATAATCATTGCTTAATAAAGTTTTTATATATATATTCCCGTTTCCAAAACTAGCGGAAAACAATAAGACAATTATCATGTTGAGATCTACCAAACGAGCTTTTCAGCATTGGTTTGAAAGCTGTGATATTTACACTACGACCATAGCACTCACGATCGTGTTGTCATTTTAAATATCATTACCAATATATATCATAATTGGCTAAAGGGCAGAAAAATTATTTATCATATTTTTTTTTTTTGATAAAAAATTAATAAAACATGTCGTGTACATATCTCCTCGGTTACTATCTAGATGATATTATATTTAATGAATATCAGTACGTATGAGAGTAATCTGTATGTTTACCTATAATAAATAAATAAATAAACAAAGCTCAAGTTATTTTGACAAACATTTCAGAAAAGGAAATACGGGTTTTAATTAACATTTTAAATATACTAAGAATTTCGTGTGTTCATCTTTTCTTGTACTGTGTTGAGTTGATGGCGCATTCTGTAATGTTCCTAACTTTTGCACCAAAGGTCTTAGAGCCGATCCTATACCGATACGAGATATTTGTTTGTTCTGAGTCTGATTTCAATATCTCTGATATATTTCTGGTATTGTTGTGTTTATGTTATTTCTATCTGATATATTTGAATATAATAAATTATCTATCTGATTTGATTTCTTCGTAGTCTAATATTTGTAACATTGCGTAATATTTGTGAATGCATTACGCTACTTATTTTATAGCCAGGTCAATGTATGACATACCTATTGTATAAATTTATTTATTTTTTTATATTATTTATATATATATATATTAATATTGGACTTGGGTGAAGTTGTTAGATAAACGACGATGACGATCACGGAGTAGGAAGATAAATTAATAAATTCATACAACATCTTCTTGTCTCATCTTACCTGACTCCATGGTAAGGCGCCAAAAGCACTTGTGCTGACCTCAGACAACAAGAAAATCATAAATATACTACTTAAATACATATATTTAACACCCAGAGACAGAACAAGATTTTGGCACAAGTTGGATATCTACCATCTGCGCCATCGAGCCCGTCAAATCATATATTAATTATAATTAAGCTCGATGTAGAAGAATTTAATTTTAGTTACAACTTCATAATTGTGTAATTAAGATAACCCATTTAATTATTATAATAATAAATAAATAAATATATAGTCAAGTAGACTTGTTATTTCTACGTTTTTACAGCTAATGTGTATAGGAAGGCTGAGCTCATATAAACTTATTTTACTTTTCAGGCAAAGTTAACTCTCTATTCAGCCTGGTTGAAACCATCGGTGCGCTGATGTTTGACCCCACCTACTTTTTGCTGTACTCAAAAACCATTAGAGCCTTCAGTGGAGCAGTGTTCATATACAGCGCTATTCTAACCATACCTTCAATTTGTATCACCATGTAAGTACATATTTTGAAAACTCTATGCCTTGGAATTTCCTACAAAATCGTAAATTTTTGTATATGACTAAGTTGACAAACAAGCATACGTTTTGCAAGATAGTAAGTATCACCGCAACTTATCGCGTAGCGGCTTTATGGAGATTTTCCCGCTATTTGGCGGTAGAAGTAAGTGATAGTGAGGTACCCATACAGGAGACTCATATGAGGTTCACCTCTTGTATTATTATATCAGACCATCAAAGCTTGCTTTGTAACGGTAACACATTTATACTCCACGACTAATCTTTTTATCCTTTTATTATTTATCCATTATTAATGGGTACAGCTGCATATATAGTTCTCTTATTTTTGACTTCTTCCCACTTTTTCTTTTTTCTCTTCTCACTTTTCATCTTTCACCCTTTTTCTCATAACTTCGGCTTACATTAAAACAGGTAAAAACTGTAAATAAATGAAATCAGAACACTAGATGTAATAAAAAAAAGATAATAAGAGTGTTAAAGGATAGAAGAAGAACTAAAATAACTGGTTTCGATTAAGAATTTATAGAACAAAAGTTCAGAAATAAATACATGAAAAAGGGAAGCTGACTGACTGACACACCAATGCAGGGCTTAAACTATAAGGGTTAGAAACTTGAAATTTAACGGGGGTGTCAAATTTATTTGAATCTTTGTTGTTTTGGAAAATATTCAAATAAAATTCCGTATAAAGAAATAAAAAACTTATTGAAAGTCATGAAAAACGATTAAAATATATTATATTTATCAAACTTTAAGAGGGTAGACGTTGGGTGCAAGGTTTGTGTAAAAGTTCTACAAATAAACGCAGGCGAATGAATCCGAGGGGGTGCCGCTCGCTTTACAAATAATTAAAAATGGCGGTATATCCATCTGAGACAATGTAGCTCAAATGCATAGGGTGGGGATGAGCAGTAGAGTTCCCATCGCGAAAGCTGCGCTCTGCGATTGCGAATACGCTTGCCCAGCGCGGCAATTATGGGCAAAATTCCCCCTTTTTTGGGGAGGTCTATATTCAGCAGTGGACTATCAATGGCTATAATGATGGATTGTATATATGGAGGCAGTCTATTCATAGGTTTGAAATTCAAAAACTGTATTCTAACTCCCACGACATCAGGATTGACGAAATTAAAATAAATAAAAAATACCATGTTTCAAGACGAAGTCGGGGCGGGCTGTTATTTATGAAAAAAGAAATACTCATAAAAATATTTTATGTTATGAACTGCAAAAGTTAAATGTGCCTACAAACAAAGAAATTTACTAGAAAAATGTACAGTAAATGTTTTATCTATTTATTAAAAAAGATTTGATTGTTTGCATTGAAAGGGCTCCGATGCTACTTGACCAATTTGACAATTTTTTCACTGTTGGAAAGCTATATTATCCCGGGTGATATTGGTATATTGTTATATATTTTTTTAAATTAAGTATATGTAATCAAATAATGTAGAACTTGTAAAAACTATTGATGCTATAACAAAATACTGTTATATCTTTATAAACAAAAGGAATATATAACATAAAACATACAAAATATAATAAATAGATAAAATTCCTGAAATACCCGTGTGAATCCGGGGCGAGCTGCTATATAAAACGAGTCGTGTTGTTTGTCCGGGATTACTTTCTAAATAACTGAACTAATTTTAATAACATCTTGCTTACGGTGTAAGTTTGATGCAACATTTGAGACGTTTATACATGTTATTTATATATTTATTTATAGTTGCAATACTTTTTATGACAAACATAAATGAATAGTTAATACAAGACAACGTTTGTTTGGTGAACTAGTAACAAAATTAAAACTATGTTCTTCATTTCTTATTGACTTAATATAATCTATAGGTTCATCATATTACAGAACTCCTATCTTTAAAAATAATATATATGGACAATGTACGACGACTTACTGCGAACACACAATAGTGATGACAATTGACTTGCAAAAAAGCCAAGAACATAATACTAGTTTGCATGACTTCACTTAACCTAATCCTACATATGCTTAACCGTGATAGATTAATATCAGACAAACAATCATACAGACTGCATTCTGTATTTATAATACTAGTTTATCGCTAGAAAGTACAGCGTAAACTTCAGAGAAAATGTTTCCAGGCTAATTATATTTTCCTACTTTGATATAGCATCTGTGTAGTAATAAATTCACACAACATCTTACATATTAACCTGACACCATGATAAGTCGCTTCAAGCACTTGTATTACAGATATTAGACAATAAAGAAATCACAAATACACACCAACACAACAACAACTAGACACTAACTGGGGATTATACTCACTACCTTCGATGCACAACATAGGATCACTACCACAAAATCACTAAAAACGTAAAATTGACTAATAAAATAATAATAATTCACAAATTATATCTTACATTAACGTGATTCTAAGATAAATATTTTATAGTACTTGTGTCACGAATATCAGACAACAGAGCAGTCACAAATTGAATACTTAAACATGTTCTTTTAAATATTTATGAAACTTTGGGAGGGTCGAACCAACGACCTTTAGCGTACACTATCGAATTCGTCTCCGGGCCCGTCGAAATATGCAATTCTTTGGCGTATTTGTAACTAAAATGTTGTGCTGCTGCAAAAGTTATCGGAAACAATTCTGCATGAAACGTTGCATAGGCGTCTTACATAGCAAACGCTTTTTCTACATACAAAACACTCGACTAATGTTGGGAAACTCTCGTCATAGCCATTTAAAACAAATTTTTAATTGAAACTAGTTATTCATAATCAAGACACTCTAAGAAAAACCTCTTAACAAAACTCTCTTAACACTGATTTCCCGATACAATTTTTGGTTGTTAGTTTTACAATTTTTGGGTAGTTGGTGGTTTTACAATTTTTGTAAATTCTCCAATATTTTTAGGATATCCGGGTTGTAAAACTGTTTGTTGACCCAAACATAAATAAACGCTCTTATATGCACAAGGCATATCTCATCATCTTTATCACAGCAGCTATAGTAGTAGCAGGACATAGGCCTCCCAGAGACAAAAATAATTTGCTCATTATTGCCGCACTTGACATGAGTGTTGGTAATCGGCAGAGCCTAGCTTCGCGATGGGAATACTGCTGCCTATCTCTGTTGTTATTGTTCTTTGCGATTTCGGGTAGATATACCGCCATCTAAACTGCGGTACCTTAGTCGCTTCTTACGATACCTGGTAAAAGTGGAGGTATTTGTCTACTCTGACGTTATATCAATGCACATCTAAAATAATATCATAAAAATGCAGTAAAGTACCGGCAGAAAAGAATAGTATTTTAACCTGTATCAGGTGTCTTAAAAGGCCACTAAGGTACCAGAACCGACAGATAAAGGTATATCCATCCAGAATAACACAGCTTAAATGCACAGAGAAGGGATGGGCAGCAACATCCCCGTCGCGAAAACTGCGCTCTGCGTTTGCCAACACGCTTGGCCAGCGCGGCAAAAAAACGTCCTTTTTTGGAGAGTTCTATGTCCAGCAGTGGACTTTCAATAGCTAATAATGGTGGTGTGATGATGATGATAATCATAAAAATGTAATCGATCACCCAACGGCTAAGACCGGTTGAGACTTAAGGTTTGCAGATCCCATATCCACTCAAAAATATTTTATGCCAACTTTTCGTGCGACGCCGACTTCTTGTTCTTTACTATATTCCTCTTCTAGCGGGATATTTTCTGCTGATCAAAAATTGGTTTTGTCTTTCCAAGGGTTCAAGTCATCCGCATGCCTAATGTCATCAAAATTGATTGACCTATTAAGCCATAAAGCGTTAGAAACAGAGCGTGATTTTTGGGGATTTAAAATATTATATTGGTAAAACCTATAAATATAATATTATATATGTAAAAAAAATGTGTTTTGAGGTACTGGCAGAGTAGAATAGTACCTTCTTCTGTATCATCTGCGATTGCCAACGCGCTTGCCCAGCACGGCAATTACGGACCACATTCCCCCTTTCTTGGGGAGGCCTATGTCCAGCAGTGGACTTTCAATCGCTGGTATGATAATTTGTAATACCTCTGTTGTCTGATATCCGTAAAACAATTGTTTTAGGCTTTTTTCTCGTCCTATTTACCTATGTTTATCATGAAAAAATATTGCGACTTTAAATTGACATATAAACTATCTTATCTCCTAAGTTAGGTCAAACTGTACACAGTAAGCAAAAACATATTAAAATCGGATTATTGCTTTAAAAGTTCACAAATATTACAATACAAGTTATATAATTATCATCATTATAACAGCCATTAAGTGTCCACTGCTGGACAAAGGCTTTCCGAAGAAAGGGGGAATTTGCCTACAATTCCCTTCTTTTTGTATTAAATACTGTTAATCTGCTACACATTTTTCTTTGCACTTGACTTTGAAACTGCAACAACGTTTTATTTTCTTAGTTTATCGTACATAATGTTGACACTTTTATCTATGTTTTGATTATATTACAGTACCATAAATAATTAAAAGACAGCCACGCTGAGCAAGCGTAGAGGTAACGTGGCGGTAATGCTGCTACCTATCCACGCCCTGTAGCATATGAGCTACACTATTACGAGTGGATATACCGCCATCTACCGGTTCGGTTTACGACACCTGATACAGGGTGAAGTACTATTCTACTCTGTCGGTACCACTCGACCCAATTTCTTATTACATATAAATATTTATTTAATTGAAGACTGAAATGTAAAAATAAATGACAAATTGGTTTTTAATCAACTTTCTCTAAAGTGTAAACACTGCTTGACTTACGACAATCTATGAATCTCACCAAGACTCCAATATCGCTCGTCAAAAAGCATCATTTAATAAATATTACAGCTAAGTACCAACCACTGCGATATTGCGGATGGGATATTGCCGTCGACAGAGGCCCTTTCTTTTTGCGAATGCGAAATTTAATAAAACTGATAAATCCAATATTTAAACGTCAGAATTATTCATTTGAATATTATTACTCTGGACTTAGTTCGTTAAGTCTGCAAAATTCTTTTCATTTCAATTTTCAAGGTGCTTTCTCAAAGGAAGTCCGGAAAGGTTTTTTTATCCGCTTTAATTTCAACTTGATAGCAAATACCTGGATTATTAAAGGATTTTTTTACTGCACCTAAGCTACTGTATGCGGTTGTACATTTAGCAATATGAAGTAGAGATATATGAAAGAAATTTGGTACAAGTATTGTTGACTTCGTTAGGTGTTGCAAAATAGCCGCAAGTAAAAAAAAAATATTTTTATATGTATATTTCATAGCGTGTATATGTCACACACATATATATATATAAAGCTTATAATGAACTATCATCTCCATATTGTCAGCCGAAGGTCATCCACAGCTGGACATAAGTCTAGGTCTGTCCTGATTTCCGATAGGACTGTCGGTTTAATTTTGATCGCCTGTCCACCTCAGGGGTGGACCACCGCTTCCCGATAACTGGTCTCCATTCCAGAACCTTACGATTTCCTCGTCCATCATGACTCTTCAACTTGCTAATCCACCGGTCTACGTTGGTCTTTGACTTTAGTGATTAACTTTGATCTCCTCATTCGATCATTGTCCTCTCCACAGCTCGTTGGGCTTTTTTAATTTAGCTATTAAGGGCAATAGTTAAAGACCACGCTTAGCTGATATAAGTCACCGCCTGTTACACACACTGATCGAAAACTTTCGACTTGAAACACTGAAGTATGTAGATTATAATATTAAAGAGCATTTACGCGGTCAATTTAACGTTCTTATTTTTTTCTTTAGCGTTTTCAAGGTCGACAAAGATGTTATTATTCAAACGGTAGCCACAAATTAGTAGAATCTTCACGCGAAAAATGATGAAGTTTTATACATCACGTTTTGAAGCCGTTAAGAAGACGTTTTATTGTTATCTCGTTTGACTTTTTTTTATTTAAATAATAAAAATATATAATAATAATATAATATATATTATATTTATTATTATTATAAAAATATAACGGATTTGTTGTTCGTTACTGAGAATTGTACAACATAATAACATAGAATGTAATTGT
Source organism: Heortia vitessoides (assembly GCA_020976665.1). Taxonomy (NCBI): domain Eukaryota; kingdom Metazoa; phylum Arthropoda; class Insecta; order Lepidoptera; family Crambidae; genus Heortia; species Heortia vitessoides. The sequence goes on along the minus strand of JACJUM010002819.1, from coordinate 16,312,455 downwards.
ATTTAATGTAGAAATATATAATTACGTGGTTTTACCTATTATTTAAATATAATAGGTAAAACAAAAGATATTATCTATATATATATATACCAACTTATCTATATATGTATATATACATATAGATAAGTTTGTATCGGATATTTTTTTAATTGGCAACAATTTTAATAAAACTTGAGTTTGTTCGCTTTTTATAAATTTCATTGAATACGTATGGAGTTAAGCCACTAAAGCTACAAAATAGAGGTTGAAAGCTTCTATGGAAAATGAAATCTGCTTTAATTTCTATGAAATTTGTAATCCAAGCTTAATATAAATAACAGAACAAGTGATATCCGGTTCTTTGAAAAACATCTTTGGGGATGGAAAAATTATTATCATCTGAAAGCTACGTTGATTTACTTTAATAGTTGCTATGGCCGGCCAGCTCAAATAACTGAGTTAAAAAATGTCCTACTTTTCTACTTGTATGATAATTCTTTATTTTGGGATATTGTACTAGTCCTAGGAAGGATAGAAATGGTAGGAGGAAGGATGCGGGACGGCTACTGATTTAGGCCTTTATTTTTGCTTTTATTATATATTTGACCAACATTAAATATATTTTTGTACTAAGCTATTAAAAATAGACATTATGTAGACATTATTTGACATAAGTTTCCTCAAAAAAGGGGGAATTTGGCCCATATTTGCCGCGCTAGGCAAAAGTGGAGGCAATCGCAGAGCACCGCTTTCTCGACGGGGATGCTTTCTGCCCATCACCACCAGCATTTGAGCTACATTGTTTCAGACGGATATACCACCGTCTGTTGGTTATGGTACCTCAGTCACCTCTTACGACACCTGGTACAGAGGGGAGTACTATCTTTCTCTGCAAGTACTCCACAGCATTGTTCATTTTAGTCTTGTTTAGGACCATATGTCAATAATATATAAAAAATAAATAATACAAACAAGACAACGTTAATTAACGGATTATGAACTTTCAACCTGCCCCCTTTACAATTTATCACTCATGTCGTTAAAATTAGACCAACTTATTTACATTGCGTGATAGGATAAAGTTTAATTCATTTTGAACTCATAAGAAATTCAATTAAATTTAAAGGGGTGAGTAAAAGTTGGTTCGTTTGACATGTGGATAATTTATGAAGCAACTAAGGTATAGAGCAGAATCGTCTGACGTGTTTAGCACTGAGTTATTTATTTGTCAACTTCTCGGGGATATCCTGTCAATTATCTATCCAGATGAATAATATATTTACACAAGATCGCACAATATTTACTGACCTGACTCCGTGGTATGCCGCTAAAGGACTTGTGTTACGGAAATGAAACAACAGAGGAATAACAAATATAATACTTAAATGTATATTTTTCAACACCTAGATACAGGACACAAATATTATTATATAAATATTTGTCCTGGGAGGGTGTCAAATTCACGACGCTTGGCACATAAGATCACCACCATCCGCGCAACCAGGCCGTAAAATAATAAAATTGATGTGTCATTATGTAATTCCAAATTAACAGCTTTACTATTATACTCTGCCGGCACCCAATTGCTCAAAGGTATACTATAAATAAAATTAAGGGAATCTTTTACTTTATTAATAAATAATTAAATTTAAACATGCATTTTTTTAAGAGGGGCTCCTGTACAACAGAAACAAGTTTTTTTGCTGAATGATGATACGGAAGACTTCGTGCGCGAGTACGACTCGCACTTTGCCGATTTTATTTTAAGTCTTAATCCGTCGGGGAATTGGTACATTAATTGACAGAAGATATTATCAACCATATTTTTATCGACTTATCCGATATCGCGCAGTTCCGTTTGCATTATTAACTGATTTGCCGATTGCTATTGTGTGTTTATCGTACATTTGTTGAATCAATACTTCTACAACATTTCCAAAATGAACTTTATCTATATACATGTACCGGGTGATTTTGCTTCCACGTAAAAATGTACTTGCACGTGTACGAATGAAAAACAAATAGACGGCTATTAAGTCTTATTATTTTACTAAAAGTTTACTTTAGTGTACTTTCTCCTAGCTACAATTTTTGCCTAAGTCTCTCTCGCATTTTTGCCTAAGTCTTTCCATACACGCTCATATATTCTTGGTATTTCTGATTTGGTTCTTCTTTAATACCACGTCTACGTGGTTAAGGCGTGTTCGTCTAGGTCATCCTATACCAACTCTTCCATTTACTGCCATTCTCTTATATTTGTGTAGACAGTCTACTTTTATCCAACCTTTTTGCATGTCCAAACCATATCAACATTCTTTTCTCTATTATTATCACAATAACATCTTTTACATCACATTGATATTTTATTACATTACATTATTCTTTGTTCAATTTCATAAAATCCACCCCATACATACTACGAAGTGCTCTCATTTGAACAATATTTATTGTCATTTAAATATGATATACATAACTATTTTAATTATATAGACAAAATGTTTTCCTATAAATATATAGATACTTATATATTGTGAAATACCACATGGCTTCCATCTTTGACAATTTTTATTTTCAATCAGAAAATTATACTTTCATTCAAAATGCATGTAATGTGTATGTTTTTTTTTTACTCAACTATCATAATTATTATGACTTGTAATTTGGTTTGTTTTGCATGAACCTAATATGCATTCCTCTTAAAACTCCTTTCAACGCTAGCAATATTTATCAAGCAATATTTTTTTTTAATTACAGATGGCTGTTTTCACAACACAGGAAAGAGACAAAACAAATACGCACCGAATTGGAAGACGATGATCAATAACTGTATTTTTTTATTATTTTACAATGGAATAAATAAATTTTATTTTTATATAAATTAAATTTAGGTAATCATCAATCGTATAAACTTTTCTCCCTTTAATTCTCGCGGTAAATTAGTCTTAATATATTTATGAATATATTATATACACTTTCATTATTATATCAATTGTAGAACGTCTACTGCTGTAGGTACATAGGCCTTTCTAAGTAATTTAAAGTCAAAGCCGGCTCTGATATGCTCTTCGTTTGAGGATTCGAAAAAAGAATAGAGTACTAGAGTGTACAGAGATAAATATAAACTTGTCCTAGGATAAATGTCCCAAAACAATGTATACTCAAAAAAGAGGTGTTGCAGTATGCAATTGAAAATAAAAAGTTTCTTATTAGAAATAAAATATTAACGGAATGGCTGTCCAGGAATTCACTGAGAACGAGCTAGATATTTTCATCGCCATCATTATTCCAGCCACGGGAAGTCCACTGCTGGACATATACCTATGAATTTTGCCCATGAATTCCGCGCTGGGCGAGCATGTTGGCAATCGCAGAGCGCAGCTTTCGTGGCGGAGATGCTGCTGCTCATCCCGCAATGTGCATTTGAGCTGCACTTTGGTATCTCTGTCGCCTCTGAGACACTTGGTACAGGGGTACACGGCTATTTAGGCTAGATATTTTGCTGACATGCAATTATTGTTGAAATTTGTCTTACGTGTATATTCATCGATACCAAGGCTATGTAAACTCGTAATCCAACATAGTGACATTATTCATGTTCATGCTGACTGTTTTACCAAAGTAAGGGAATTACTAACCTAAACCTAGCCTGAAGTATCTTGCATAAGTGGGCTTTTCCTTATTTATAAATACTTTGTGTCAGAAATAGTGGCTTCATATTTCGAAACTTCTGCGATTTATTGTTTAACCTTTTTTATATTATTAAGAATATTTCTGTTTTTTTCATTACACCATATTAGTGCACAACTTGAAACGTGACGCCGCAGTATAAATATATAATATTAGTTCAATTTATTTTCTTGTTAAATGAATGCGGTATATACCTAAAACGTGTTACATGAAAGAAAAGAAAAATATTTTTAAGATATTTTAAATACCATGTAGCAATCGCTGAGGAACAAAATATTAATATATAAATAAAATTTTGATGATCTGTTATAATTACCTAAGACTGTCATTGTTAATGATTTGCATGCAACTTTATAGCGTATCTATACCACAGCCTCTCACTCTTTAAACCAGAAATCAGTAATGCGAACACTGTTATTAGGCGATAGAAATAGGAGAGAGTGAGGTACTAAAGCAGACGGCCTTTGTAATAGGTCTACCACTTATATTTTCTCTGTAGTCTGATATCCGTAATACATATGCGATCAGACACTTACCTCGGAAACAGGTTAACTAATGAGATGTTGTTATTTCTTTGCTACTTCAAATGTCAACCTTCCATACTTATGTACATACATGAACAAACAGTAAAGGCTTTAGATCCATTAAATTTTTTATTCTCATTGTTATTACTTTACATTACTTAATTCTTAGAACTGTATTATTTCCTGCCAGAACCATAGATTAATAAAAAAATAACATATAATCATTTTCCTAGAAGCTCGTCCTTGAGGTATTTGAGTTTAGAGGTCAACACATCATATAAAGATATAAAAACTACGACGTATAGGTAGGGATGGTGCACGACGTATACCATAGATGATGTATAACCAACAAAGTGGGTGTACTGATCTGTTGCTAAACACCTAGTACTTGGAGCTAGCTATATGTCATACGCATAATTTCCGTTCATTTAGTAAAAAGCTGATAATTTGGAATGATAGTTAGAAACTTCAATTTCATCTGTGTGTGTAAACAAATGTAAATGAATTGATAAAATAAATGCAGATAACAATTATATGGTACATGGAATAAAATATCTCTGATCTTATAATAACAGCAAAATCTATTGTTCTGAAGAGGCAAACATCTAAAGTGATTTCAGTATAATTAGATAGATACGCAAACAGATGGTGCGATATATTCTATTTTGTTTTAAATAAATTATAAATACACATAACCTCTCATACATTAACCTGACCATGGTCAGGTTAATCTTTTTATGTACATCAAATTACAGACGAATCACAAATATAATACTTAAACACATATTAAACACTCAGACACTGAACAAACACATTCATATATTCATGAATGTTTTACCGTGCCGTGTAGCCGTGAGGTATTGACAGATTAGTACAGAGGAATAGTACCTCCCCTGCACTAGGTGTCGTAACAGGCGACGAAGGCACTAAGTCGCAGTTTAAATTATATAGGACAGGAATGAGCAGCAGCATCCCCGTCGTGAAGTTGCGCTCTGTGATTGACACCACGCCTGCTCAGTGCGGCAATTGTGGGCAAAATCCCCCTATCCTATCTTGGGGATTCCTATGTCCAACAACTTTAGATGACTAAGATGATTATAAATTAACATTTCTGTATGTAACTTATGATTCGAAAAATTGTTGTTATGTTATGTTTATTTTTCAGACCTTTGACAAGCGCTTTCAGGTCTTCAAAACAATCGACATTTTTTTAATAATAATAGATGGCGCCATTGTTATATCAGCCATAGAAAGCCTATTGCTGGACTCAGGCTTCCCCAATATAGGAGAAACCTTGCCCATAATGCCGCGCTTGTTGGCAATCGCAAAGCGCGATGGAGATACTGCTGCCCATCCCCACCCTGTAGTATTTGAGCTGCACCGTTTCGGATGGCTACATCACCATCTATAGGTCCTGGTACCTCATGACACTATAAGTCAAATAATGTAAAACTGATCACCCTGATGACCCCCATCTGGTTATCGGAGTAATCAGTCATGGCATTAGAGTCATTTGAAGAAGTAGACAATTTCTACTTTAAAACTAATGTGCGATAGTAGGTGCCTAATTAATAAGTATAAAGATCTAATTAATACTACTGCGTCTATATTAGTAATTTAAGCAATTTTTAAAATTTTATTGTTACCCACTCGCGACTTCGTCCGCAAGGTCTTTATTTATATCTTATACCTGAGGACCTCTTAGATTCGATAGACAGTGATAGATTACTTCTTTAGAAAAAAAATCAAAAATGAAGTTTATTCCATTCGATCATGTTAAGATCAGGTAAAAGATTAAATTTAAATATAGTCTTTGTGTTTGTTCAGATTACTAATCATTATTGTGACAAATTACATCCAGATCTGTTCTGAGGTGTCAGCGTGAAAGAGACTTATCTTTTTTGGCTACCTTACGGTAAACATTTTTAAATGTAAATAGTGTCCACAAATACCCTTAAATCCTTACTAATATTACAAATGCGAAAGTAACTTTGTCTGTCTGTTACGCTTTACCGCTTAAGACTCTCAACCGATTTTAATGAAATTTGGCACAGATAATTTTTAGACCCTGAGAAAGGATATTTTTTATTCGAAATAAGGGTTGTAAGGGGTCAAATTGGAGGAAGAATATGGAAGTATCACTATTTTTAGAGCTAGAAACTTAAAACTTATTTTTAAGGCTATTTATTCGATATAAATAAACATGACATTTAGAGTTTATATAAGTTAAGGTAAAGAGGTATGGTACCCAAAAAAACTATTCCACGCGGATGAAGTCGCAGTCTCAGCTAGTTAAATATATTGAGGACCATCTGTGCATATTATTACATAAAGAGTGACAAACCTATCAAGAGTCTTTTTAATTACTTGCGATTCAAGGTCAACCAGTGTCGATCTATTTAATCATATTACACAACTGGGATTTAAGTATAGCGTTGATAATGATATGTTTTTATTAGATAAAAAAACGTTGGTTTTTTATGTATCATCATCATCATCATAGAAAGCCCACAGGCCTCCCCAAGAAAGGGAGAATTTCGCCCATAACGTTGCTGGGCAAGCATGGTGGAAATCGAAGAGAATTCCCGCCATTTGAGTTACTCTGTTTTGGGTGTATATACCGCTATCTGTCGGATCCAGTACCTCAGTCGTATCTAATGACACCTGGTACAGAGGGAGGTACTTTTTCAAAAGAGGCTGTATGTAGCCAATAATTTTTTTTTTGCACCGTATGCGATTTAACAAATAAAGATCAATGCCATCCAATGCTTGGTGATGTTTATTTTTCTATGTGCGAGAAATATATAATACCCTTACTATATATATAATATTTATAATATACTTACTATACTATAAATATACAATAAACTTACTAATACTATAAATGAAATATTTTGTGAGTATAAATGCGTAGATATGTGGATGAATTTTGGCACAAAAATTATTGACAATCAGGAATAACACATCGTACTTTTTATCCTGAAAGAGTGTTCTCCTGGAGCAGATTTTTTTTTTGACCAACAATTATTCCTGGAATAAGAAAAAAATTAAGTAACGATCTCGCTGGAAAGGTTGCAGGTGGAACGCTAGTGTTACTATATATTATATAAAAATATTTCTATGAAAAAACTTGGCAGTTAGTTAATAAATGTGTCGTGGTTTGTTAAAACTCTTAAACAAATATTCTGAAATGGTTAAATGAATAGACTTAGCGTGCAGCGATTCAGTCCACAAACATAAAACTTCGAAGTTTCAAGAATAAACAAACAATTGATGACCATATTATTTTTCTGTAATTAGTGTCTTGTCTTACTTTAATCTTAGCTTTAAGCAAATAGGGTTTATTATCGTTTGTCAAGGAATCATTTTCTCAGCTATGATAAATCCTGTTCTTTTAAATTATTTCTATTGTTTGTTTTAACTACCTATCTTTATGATTTGTGACGGGCCCTATGGCGCAGTTGGTAGTGATCTTATTTTGTACGCCATAGATCGTGAGTTCAATCCCTACCCAAGGCAAATGTGTATATGATTGTTTGTTGTGTGTCATAAAGTAATTTTTTGGTATGTAGCTTTACGTTATTTTATTTTCTTATTTTTAAATTTGTTCAATTCTCATATGTGAGCGTTTATTATTGGCTGTCACTACTTGTTTGATTTATTTTTTAACTAGCTGTGCCCTCGACTTCATCCGCGTGGAATAGTTTTTTAGGGTACCACACCTCTTTACCTCAACTGATATAAACTTTGAATGTCATGTTTATTTATATCGAATCAATGGCCTTAAAAATAAGTTTCAAGTTTCTAGGTCTATAAATAGCGATACTTCCATACAACTTTAACCCCCCCCCCGTTCAACCCTTTACAACTCTTATTTCTAATTAAATAATTGCCTATATCCTTTCTCAAGGTCTAAAAATAGTCTGTGTTAAATGTCATCAAAATCGGTTGAAAGGTTTAAAGCGTGAAAGCGTAATAAACAGACAGACAGATAGATTTACTTTCGCATTTTAATATTAGTAGGGATGTATAAAGATGTAAATTTTTCTAAATAAATAAATAAAAGAATAAATATTATCAGCGTGGTGGCAGAGCGCAACTTTGCATTGAAGATGCAACTGGCCACCCCGTAGTATTAAAGCTGTGTTTGCAAACGGAAATACGCCATCTGTTTGTTTCGGCACCTTAGGCTCCAGTATCCCACGAAAACTAATCATCAGTATATCAGCTATAAGACATCTTCTGCTGGACATACGCTTCCCAAAGTAATCTCCAATAGGACTGGTTATATGCGGCCTGTGTCTAGCCCGATCCTTCGGTTTTAGTTAGATCGTCTATCTATCTTGTGGGTGGATACCCTACGCTGTGCTTGTCGGTAGTCTTCTTTCTAGAACCTCACAACTCTCTCAGCCACCGGTTCTGCTTACCAAATGTCCTGCCTACTGCCACTTCAACTTACTAATCTCAAAGCGATTATTACCACTAAATACATATAAAGTATCCCTAAATTTTATGTTAGATGACTCTTATGTAGGGTCTCCCGTGGGGTCATCGGGGTAATCAGTACTTTATGTATTCTACAATTTATTACATCATAATTCTGAATAAAAATGGTTGTATTTATTATTTTGAACGATTCGAAATTGCTTGTGATGAATAAAGAGTATTTTGATTTAATGTAATGAAAGGAGGTTTAACGATAACTTCCATAAGATTTTAAAAAGATATACGTTTAAAAATCTTAGTACGAGCGCTTAGACAAGATTGGCTGTCTTCGAATATTAAGTGTATATAAACATTGTATGTGTGATGTCATAGGTTTTGCAGTAGTCAAGCCTGTTTTTTGTCACTCGGCGAAATACCCGTTATATGCAGGTCTATCTCATCTCAGTATGCCGCTGTTTACCGCCAGATATCGGCGTCTAGTTAATAATTACCTGGTTACATGTGTCTTACGAGCTATTATTTCGCTTTGTGTCGCTTTTTTAATTATGGTGTCGTGTGGATTTTTGAGTTGTGGACAGTTTTCAATGATTCAGTGATCCCGGAGTAAAATTAAAAATGTTCAAAAATATGTGTTCAGTTTAGAGTTTATTTGTAAGTGATGTAAATAAAATGTCTTCAAACTGATGGTATTAAAATTTGCGGATATTTAGTAAGATTTATTATACCTCCCATAATAATAGGACTATATATATAAAATCATAAATTTATAAATAAAGTCTAATTTTAATTGTTTAACCCAAAAATATTTTTCTACGTCATTTAAACATTTGATTAATGAGAACTAAACGTGTTCGCTCTATCATTATATCACAATTTTATTGATTATAATTTTAATTACCAATATGTCAGTAAGTAGAAAAAAATAAATATCATCTTAATTTTGAATCAATATTAATAAAATTACTTAAAATACTTTGACCTGACTGCGAGATAAATCAGTTCAAACATTTGTATTACAGACATCAAAAGTGACGTCAATTTATAAAACGCGGCAAACTTGTAAATTTATCACTAATTTAAAACTTAAATATATTCAACACTCAAATTCAGAACAAACACAATATCATCGTATAAATATTTATCTTGGGCCCCATCCAGCCCACGAACCCACGAACCATCGAGCCCACGAACTTTGGGGCGTAAGATATCACTACCATCTGCGTCAAATTGTGTATTTTACTAAGATTATGTTACCGTATCTATGTTGGCAAACAATAATACGTCTATCATACATGATAACTAACTCAGTAATTTGCAAATAGACGACATTGCAAAGACATTAATAGCGCGTCGCCAACCAGCGGATGTTATGCCACATTTCTCAGTAAGTCGTGAGGTACCAGGTGTCGTAAGAAGCGACTAAGGTGCCAAAACTGACAGATAGTGGTCCGCAATAGTGTAGTTCAAATTCACAGGGCGGGGATGGGCAGCATCAGCACTGCGAAAGTTGCGCTCTGCGATTTCCAACATGCTTGCCCAGAGCGGCAATTATGGGCAATATTCCCCTTTCATAGGATGGCCTGTGGTTAGCAGTGGACTTTCAATGGCCATTCGCAGTCTCCCTATCTTGAGAAGCAACGGTCATAGATTCAAACCCCTTCCAGCACAATTATTTATATGATAAACATTTGTATTTGTTCGTTTTGGGTGTTAAATCTGCCTTTAAGTATTGTGCTTGTATTCCAATGTTGTCTGATGTCCATAGAACAAACGCTAAGCGACTTATCTCGGAGCCAGGTCAATGTATGAGATGTGCATTTATTATTTACCCAAATATAACACAAATACATACATAAGATGACATCGCATATTATCTAAATGCCTGTTATTCATATTGATCTTCTAAATCATTTCTAAAGATCAAAGGTCATAGAGTTCTCTTATAGAACAGCGTTTGAGCCAATGCAAAATGTACTTACTGTCGACAGATTTAAGTGTCATAATCCTATACCCCCATATCTACATTATTTAGCTACGCTCGATTACGATGCAGAATAATAACTTAGTTATGCTCTCAAATATAACTTTTCCTAGACACTATTGCAGATGGATAGACCGCCATCTTTCGGTACCTTAGTCGCCTCTTACGACACCTCGTACAGGGTTGGAGGTACTTTTTACTCTGCCGGTACCTAACGATTTTGCTTACACTATGACAGTTAACTGTTACAAGAAAGTATGGATTTACACTGAGAAGAAAACTTACTTGCCTACTTGAAAATGTAAAAGATATTGAAAACTATGGATTGAACGAAATCCAGGATATGACGTTGGGATATTCCTTAGACAGGCGAAATTGAATATTGTTCAAAGCAACAAACTATAAAAAACTACGTAACAATAACAAATTTTAATATTACGGTCGTTGTGATATATGTATATCTTTATTTATAAAAATTTCGTAGCAGGGTGTTTGTCATAGATTAACTTCTAAACTATTTGAACCGGTTTGAACTGGCTTTTTGCTTACTGCTTACAGTTTGAACTAACTTGAGAGATCATTTTAATTTATAGTCGCAAATTTTCTATCATATACATAGGTAAAAAATTAAGACAAGACAATACATACATAAATATTTATTTTTATAGATAAAATCAATATACTAGTATATATAGTGTAAAAAATATACAATAATATAGTATATTTTTTGTTAGAGGTTACATACGGGTCAGTAAATGTACTTATAGAACTTGTTATTTCACTTTATTAGCGTTCAGTATAAATCTTGATTTTGTAAGCGATAATCAACCTTAAGCCCCTGTAATTAAGGAAAAGTACGACATGCTAGTAGGTCATGGCAAACTTGATTCTAAATTACAAAAAAATAAAGGTGTCTGTTTGTAACGTCAGAAATATGAATCTTTACTAATATTATAAATACGAGAGTTACTCTGTCTGTCTGTTGCGCTTTCACGCTTAACTACCGTAACAATTCAAATGAAATTTGGTAAACAAATCGTTTAGAGCCTAAGATAGGTCAATTGCTACTCTTTAAAACGAAAGAAGTGTTGAATGAGAGGATGAAAAGTTGTTAGTAAGTGTCGTTTTAGGACTCTAGTCGTAAACTAAGCTTGAAACTATGTGTGGTTATTAGTATAGGGCGGCGGAGGATGGTATCCAAAGACACTATTCCACATGCATGAAGTCGCCGGCATACCGAATAGAATATATATTTTTTATAACTATATAACTTCTTAACAAAATAAACTTAATAAAAATAAAGTGCTATTGAAAAAGCAATCTATAATTAATTATTTGAATCGAATGACACCGACAAAGTCTCAGGCAAAGCTAAACTTATAAAAATATCATCTTCATATCTGTCTCCAAAAGGTATCTCTCATTTCTCTACTATTATATAAAGAGTAAGTAGTATATACTTCATTTGGTATGATTTAATTCGAAGTCTACTCAATCAATTTAAATGATATTTTCACCATTAGAAAACTATATCTTCACAGCCGATAACTACACACTAAATAAATTATTGTATGTTTGTAGCCAATAAACTCAAAAACTACTTAATTGTTAAAAAAAACATTTTATAAATGAAAAGTGTCATTATTATTTGATAACTACACACTAAATAAATTATTGTATGTTTGTAGCCAATAAACTCAAAAACTACTAAATTGTTTTAAAAAAACGTTTTATAAATGAAAAGTGTCATTATTATACATTTATTTAAGCTTTATTTTATCACTAAATCCTGATGGTAATGGGAACTCCGTGGGTAAAACGCGGGGCGCTGCTAGTCCTAAATAAAATATTTATATTTATCTTGATCTTAACTTGTCGGTGCACCTTTGCGGGTAAACGTCATTTTATCGAATTCTGTGCCTACCGCCAACGAGGCCATTTGAGGTCTAGTTACCTTACACGTTTTTAAAGTAGATAATAATCGTCGGAATGAACGGAAGCGACCGTCCAATGCCTATTATACAAGTAGCAATCACAATAAGTCGCACTGGACACGACTGCGACGTGTTAGTACTGGTATGTGTACCAAACGGAGAACAACATCATTCGTAATTCGTATTAGTGCATAGTGAACTTAAAAGGTGAAGATTCTATATTTTTTTCTATATAACTGAATAAGTAATCAAGCAAACGGTCCGGAATAGCGGTTGCCATTACATCGCCATTGTCTTTATACGCTCATGTCATCAAGGTTTACCAACCTTCTGGCCTGTCGATATTTCGCATTAACCGGTAATTTCACTGCCTCTCTCACACTTTTAACCAGAACATGCGTGCTACTGTTCAGCGGTGGAAATTGGTGAAAGTGAGTTGCTAATGCAAACGACCTTTGTAAGAGTTATTATTACTCTTGAGAATTCCGTCGGTCATTTCGATTTAAATTAAAATTTCTAATCGAAACAAAATGTAATTTATGTCACATTTTTTACTGTTGTTTTTTAAATTTCATTAACAGTAATATACTAATGGCTATAACGATTTTTTTGACTTTCACGTTTTTTTATTCGACTTATTGCGTTAGAAAGCTGTGGTAAAAAAGATTTTTTTTTAGAAATAGTGAAATTATTACAAGGTAATAAATATAATAAACTATTTTACTTCATTTGTGAAAACAAATGATGTTAAATGTTAAGATTAATTCATGTAAAAAATATAAATTGGACTTAAAATATATTATATTTTATTTAAAATAGAAACGCATTTTTCAACGTAACATCCTTTATCTATATGAGATGTCTGAATACTGAATATATAATAATCCAACTAAATTTTAATACAACTTGTAGATGTCGAAGTTTATACATATATCAATAAATGATCGATAACTTATAAAAAAAAAATCTTCCTTTCCGATTAAACACTACACACGGGCCGTAGTTTGGCTTATGTAATGGTTTAAATCCATCAAAATCTTTAACTTTGGTGCAATTTATGTATATATAACATTCAATTTAATATTATTTTTTGACAAGATAAATAGTCTCGCATCCAACTTCGGGGTTGACTTACCAAATACCTAACGCGAATTAAGTAAACATATCAACTGACCCTAGTGTCTTATTAAACAAACTAAAACTTTATCGTATTGCTGTTTTAAAGCTAAAAATATTAATGAGTACTGCTTGAGATTGAATTAAGTTTCTTATATTTCTATTTAAAAAATATATACTGGCGACGCCTATAAAGGCTTTAGTAACACCGACTATTTGATATCTTTATTATCATAACAAGCTATTCTGGTGGCTAAAGTAATAAACCTGTTGTAAAAATATTGTTTCTGACTCGATATAAGTAGGTCATTGGAAGACCTATTTGTTCAAACGACTTCTATTCTCCTATAACGTTATCAGGGTAATCGGTCATTTGTGTAATAATGCAATTAATCAGTCTATATTTACTGGGAAAAATAAAGTTTGTTTTGATAATTTAATGCTAATGATAGGCTTACTTAAATAATATCCTTTTTCTTATTTGAGTGCAATATGTGTCGGAGCGATGTTTTCAATACTGTAAGTAATTTACTACCATCTTCATATTAGTATTTGAAGTCCACTGCTGGGCTCCTCAAGAAAGGACGAAGTTTGCCCATAATTGCCGCGCAGGACATGCGCGTTGGCAATAACAGATCGCGAATTTTGCGACGGGAATGCTACTGCCCATCCCCACCTAATAAAATAATAATAGTATTGAATTTGATACGCGTCAGAGCGATCTTTTCAATTTTGTAAGTAATTACAAGTTAAAACAAATTACATCATCATACCAGCCATTGCTGCCAGCCAACACTGCTGGACATAAGCCTCTCCAAAAAAGGAGGCTTTTTGCCCATAATTGCCGCGCTGGGCAAGCGTGTTAGTAATCACAGAGCGCAGCTACCGCGACGGGAATGCTGCTGCCCATCCCCACCCTGTGCATTTGAGCTGCACTATTTTAGATGGATATACCGCCATCTGTCGGTTCTGGTACCTTTGTCGCCTCTTACGACATCTGGTGCAGTGACAGGTACTATTTCATTCTGCCGGTAACTCACGGCACGAAAAAAATACTTCTTAATTCGGTAGTTTACTCTAAACTAAGAAGGTGGCTTGGAAATATTCCTTGTGGGATAGTGTCGCTAGAAAAGCACGTAACTCTTGATTCAGTCTTTAGTGCAAGTTTACGAGCCTTTAGTCCAAGACAGATTTTTTTCCATAACCATACATTTTATAGAATGAGACGCTAAGAATATATGTCCATGCATAGAGTGCACTCGTGCATACAAATGTATGGCATCAACAATTCTGACACATCACTTATCTGATCTATTATTTTGCGCATCGCACCGTCACGTGACAGACAAACAACTCTATTGTGTCATTAGCAAATCAGAGTAAATCACGGGTACATTTGTTAACATTTTTCAGAATGAACTGAAATATTTTGCACTCCTTATTCTCTTACAAAAAAAAACATATACCTATCTCAAACATTTAAATTTGAAAATAATTAGCTTGTATTTTTAAAACTTCCTTTTTCCTCATTTAGGTATAATTAACAATTTCTATTATTTTTAAAGGCTTAAATGCAGTTAATTTATTTTTCACATACTTTGTTCAATTTTCTTCTAAAATCAAAACTTTGTGCGTGGATTACAGCAGAAACGTTAATAAGCGTCTCTTTCCGTAATACGACGAATAAAAAATAGAGAGGGTGTAATTGCTTATCTTTTTAAATAAAAATATTAAAGTTAAATAAACAACGCTTTTAAATTTCTAAAAATATTTTTTTATAGTTTTTAGAATCATAAAAATTTCTGCTTGGAACTAAAATATGTTCTAACCTTCAAGAGCTCAACTATCATAATAAAACTAGGAAACGTCGAACTAAATAGTTAAATAATCGGTTTTAAAGTAATAAAAAAGTAGTTTATTTATGAGAACAAATGTTCTTAAAAATATCAAACAATTAAAAATTGATGTCATTCAAATGTATTTAACAGGTACGACAGACAGGTACTTTACAAAACTAAGTCACAATTACACTATTACAAACACACAATAGTTGTTTATCATTAACAAAGAATATCTTATGCTAACTTCAAAACAATGAAACGAATTAAGAGACACAATAATAATAGCGATAACCTACAAAGATGCGCTTCCATCAATGTTAGATTATAAATAGTGTAATTCACAGTACGCGTTTACCATGTATTAGTAATTGTATGTTATAAGTACTAACAATTCTGTACAGGAAACATGAGTAGCAATACAAAACATGTGTATATCGTTGAAAACACCGAATCATTGTCCGCTAATATACGTAGAAGTTAACACGCAAACATATTTAAACCCTACATAAACACAAAACTCGCAGTTGCTTCACAACTAGATAACACAAATGACCATTCCGTTAATGATGTTGCGGAAAAAATAAATCTCCGATCGAATTCAATTAAAACAGCCCAAACAAAGGCGACTATCGGCACAAATTTTCATCATTATCATTATCAATGCTTAATTGATATCAAACAAATAATATCGGATGTGTAAATATGTAGGGTGATGTTATGCTTCAGATATCCAAACTAAACTCGACGGCGGGACAGTAAGGTGCTTGTTAGGACAGTGCGAATACGCATACAATGGACACTATCAATTGAACAAACAAATTAAACAAACAAAAATTAGGATTACCAACAATATTCACGATGGCGGAAGAGAAACAGAAAAATATAGAATGGATAGAAGAAAACCCGTTAAACCAGGTGGCCCCGGAAAAGGTGAAGAAGTCACTTAGCGAACGTTTTGACCATATGAAAAGGAACATAACTGTAGAACCTTTACTGGCCGGTCTCATCATACCTAGTGTGATATCAAGATTTGCGATGAGCAACCTTAATCTGGACAAAGCATGCAGGGTCAATCTCAATTACAGTGATGAAATATGTGAAGCATTAATAAGGAAAAGTGGCAATAACTATTCATCATACGAAAAAGAGGTACAGGCGATAATAGCCTCTATAGATATCTGGAAGGGTGTTATCAACACAGCATTACCATGCATCATAATAATGTTCCTTGGAGCGTGGAGCGACAGAACTGGGAAGAGATTGATTTGTATTCTTCTACCTGTTATTGGAGAGTTCATGACGTCCATTAAT
The DNA here is from genome assembly GCA_020976665.1 of Heortia vitessoides. Taxonomy (NCBI): domain Eukaryota; kingdom Metazoa; phylum Arthropoda; class Insecta; order Lepidoptera; family Crambidae; genus Heortia; species Heortia vitessoides. The sequence continues at coordinate 16,295,636 of JACJUM010002819.1, read as the reverse complement.
AATCTGGTGAATGTATACTTTTTCTATGAGATACCCGTGCATGTCACTGTGTTTCTGGAGACATTCTTTACAGCTGTCACTGGAGGATGGGTCACAATGTTTCTTGGAGTATTCAGCTACATTAGTGATATAACATCAGAAGAATCGAGGACGTTCAGAGTGGGCCTTGTAAACTTTTGCATGACGGCTGGAATCCCCATTGGATTGGGATTCAGTGGAATCATATTGAAAAAGTTTGGTTATTATGGAGTTTTCTTAATGACAGTGATAATGTTTGCTCTGGTCCTGCTTTATGGCTTCGTCTGCTTGAAAGAGCCTGATGAATTCCTCAAAGATCTGGGATTACCACCTGTAAGTATTTTTAGTTTATATTTGTCTGAACACATGAATTCTTATCATAAGATTTTATTAATCTCAATCAAACAGGATACAATAAAATGCTATCATATAAATTTCACAATAATACTACATTTAATTGATAATGATAAAAAGTGTAGTCTTAACGGAGACAGGCTAGATAGCGCATTCGGTATAAAGGAATTCTACCGAATGCGGAATCTAGTATTCATCTTGTGTTTCAAAGGTCGTGGGTTCAATCCCCCATCTGGAATATTGGTTCGGAGTACAAATGTTAAATGTGTATTTAAGTATATAACTTGCGACTGTTGTCTGATATTCTTTGCACAAGTACAATATTTAATACCATATATTTTAAAAAATGTCAGTTAGGTATATAAAGCTGGATGTTAATGTGAAACAACCCGAGAGCTAGTAAATAATTTTGGTCAGGGAATTTCATACCGTATTTTTTTCTCATGTCGAAATTTAAAAACCTTCGGCTTTGTTCAACCAAGTTCTAATTTCAGGTTTCAGGTTTTCAGGTTTTTATAACGCAATTATTATAGTTTCTTCAATTAGTCCAATCAAGAGTTATGACTTTGTTTTTTCCTAGAGCTTTATACCCAAAGGGTATTATTAACACAATGTTGGTTACATTGTTGCAGTACTTGAAATGTATTGACTAACCCGATGGCGCAGATTGTGCGCCAAAGACCGTGGGTTCAATCTCCACCCAAGACAAATATATATATGATGATATTTGTGTTTGTTCTTTGTCTGAGTATTTAATATATGTATTTAAGCACCATACTTGTGATTTCTCTATAGTCTTATGTCCGTAAAACGAGTGCTTTAGGCGACTTACCTTATTGATTTATTAAATATTTAGAGGTAATGCGAAATAGCACGCAAGTAAAACAAAATTTTAACGTTGTTCTAAATTTTAAATTAAATAAGACTTTAATGTTCTTTTCCTGTATTTAAAATAAAATCTTTATATATAAATATTACGTGTCACGGTGTTTGTCCGGGATAAACTTCGTAACTGGCAAAACCGATTTTCAGACTGAATTGTTTATGTTCTAGTCAATTAATGAGATTAATGAGAAGTAATTAGTTGATTGGACTATCATTCAGATATTGTTTTAGCCATTTATTTCCCATAGCCCAATTATTTCTAATTATATTGCTGTTTATTAGTTTACTAGTACACACACAGTATCTATGTCCATTTAATAGATAAAAAAATTGCTTAATGCAATGATAAATAGGAGATTACAAAGCGCAATTGGTTGAAATAATTGAAAATCAATGTGTGTAACTGGAAATGTGTGTTATTGGAAATCACTTGCATCTCTCCAATGATTTCTATTAGGACCGAACCTAAGTCTGTTCGTCCTACAACTGATATGACGATGCACAATAAGTCCTGGGCAAATCTCTGTCTTGTGTTACTGACGCCAGACAACAGAGGAATCACAATTATACCACTTAAATTCATATATTTAACACCCAAACATAGAACAAACACAAATATCATCATATAAATATTTGCTTTGGGTGGAAATCGAACTGTATATATTCATATAATTGAATATTAAAATTAATTTAAATATATTATATAATATGTAAGTCATTATTAGTCTCGATGTCTAAAAAAAATAGTTCAAGGAAAGTAGTTAACTCGCTAATGGGACATAGACAGAATTAATCTAATTGTGTCTAAAGTGAGACAGAACGTCAATGTTTTCATCGCACTTAAGTAGGAACTGTTGTTCGACGCTTTTCATTAGAGCACTTATAAGCCTGATGTCGTAAGAGGCTATTGAGGTACCGGAACTGATGGTGGTATATTGATACGGAACTGCCTAGCTCATATCTAACAGGGCGGGGATTGGCAGTAACTTTCGCGTGGCGACACTACGCTCTGCAATTACCGCTGCGCCCAGCGTGGCAATTACTGGAAAAGTCTTTTATTCTTTCGAAGGCCTATGTTTTCATGATGATGATGGTAATGCTGCCTAACATCTTTTGCGCAGCAGCATATTGAAAGTTTCCATGTCAGATAATGTGTAGAGAAGATTCAATGGTGAAACGTGGAACTATGACGCCGAGGAACATTCAATGATAGTACCTACCTACTAAGAAAAAAATCTTTGATAAGCCACTTGGTTACCTGCAAACATTTACAGCTTCGTGTTTGCATTTGGACCATGCTGGATATGGAGAAGCGAGTACATTTATTTTACTAAATGCTGAGTACATTTTTTATCACAACTCCATGAGAAATAGGTCTCCGGTGAAATAGAACCGGTCTAACTTAATAATGTAATAGTGTATCTAAACTACATAATATAAAAAAGAGAAAAGATATGGTTTTTTTTGTATGTTACGATTTAACTTAAAAACTACTTGACCTATTTGAAAAACGCTGTCATCTTCAGAAAGCTACTGTTTCACCGAGTCACTTAATAGATTTTTCTATAATAAAAAGTTATATTATCAGCAAACAAAACAAACGGTAACGTGGAGTCCCACCACGGGTGAAACTGCAGCATCAATTTACTTTAAATAGATTCCTAATGACTTCTACTTATTTATTTTGACAGGCCCAATGGCACAGATATAATTAACACCGAGACGCTGAACAAACATAAATATCTTTATATAAATATTTGTCCGGGGTGGCGATCAGAGCCACGGCCGTTGGCGCACAAAATCACTACCGTCCGAGTGTTAAAAATATGTAGTATATACACAAGTGCTTCAAGCGATTTTCCACGGAATCGGGTCAATGTATGAGATATTATGAGAATTTATTTATTATTTATTATATTTTTATTATACTTAAAGAAAGCCCTATCCAGATGGTATTTAAAGAAAGTTACTCAATAAGAAGGGAAATGTAATAAAGGTTGGTAGAAGTTAAAGTCCCAGCCATTAGAATTGATTTATGCTGCTCTGTCTTAAATAATTTAACCACCATTTTCTGATCCTAGTAATTCAGTCGATATACCTGGCTCTGAAGAAGGTACTTCTTTACATTACCCCACGGTATACAAGTAAAGAAAAACTTTAATTGCACGATATGCTGTAAGTAAAATATTTCTATTAGGCCCGATTGACAAACAAGCATACAGTCCACGTGATAGTAAGCGAGGAAGCAGCATATACACGCTCGTAATATCACAAGGAATATACAGTATAAATTATACAGTATTTTCTCTGCCTCTCGCGCCATCTTCTAGCCAGACCACAGCAATGCGAACATTAGTGGTAGAAAACGTGAGAGTGAGGCACTAATGCAGGTGACATCTTATGATGCAATCTGCCTTCTGAATATGAATCAGCGTTCTGTAAAGAAAGTAGTTATTTTATTACACTTTGAAATGTGAAAATATATTTGGTTTCTGTGAAAAATACTATTCTATACCAAATGTCATTATATTCTATTAGTAAATTATCACGGAATCTCATATCAGTAATGAGCCGTTCTTTAACATTCTGTATGATATTGATTTAGAAAGCATATCGGAAAATCGTGATACACGATGTGAGCGAAGCAACTGGAGGAGGGTAAAAGTATAACATCTTACAATAATGTTATGCAATGGTTTCATCTACGTTAGGTTGTAGAACTTTCATACTAACTTTTCACGGCACTATTTACTGATAAGGGAAGTTTTTGGAAAAAATAACTAATAACTTCAATTTTAGAAAAATTATATACTAGTTAGTATGAAAGTTTGTTCCGTTTTACCTCTTTAGAATATTTAAAATTATTTTCTTAGTGTTATCCCTTTTATAGCGTAGAAAACGTTTTAAAAGGTACCCTTGTGCAATTATTCAAGTTTCCAACCCCTATAGGCCCTGCGTTGATATGTCAGTCAAGTTCTCCTTTTCTACATATAGATAAATAAATACGTTGTCGACTTCTTTACATAAATAAATTTCGCATCGCTGTTTGTGTCGTCACCGATTTCAATACATTTTTGCTTACTGTGTACAGTTTGATCCAACTTGAGAGACAGCATAACTTCAATCTCAATTTAAAGTTGCAATATTTTTTTCATGATACACATTTATTTAAGACAAAATGACGCCTGTGGAATTACCTAGCTATTTATATTATATTCTCATTTATGGTTACTTTAATAAGCCATATAGGTAGATCCGGTTCGAGTTACTGTTGTAAGTCATAGTGTATGTATTGTGATAACAAACCGATTGTCTCCTGGAATGTTATACAAACAAACTGTCATGGAAAACTTACAGAACCCTTAGTTTTTAATAACACAATTAATTAGCGATAGATACATCGTCAAAGGTCACCTGAAGTAACAAGGAATTATGACCATGTTTACTATTGTTCTCTATTATAACTCGACATTTTGCCGGTACCCCTACTAATATTATAAATGCGAAAGTAACTCTGTCTGTCTGTTACGCTTTCCTGCTTAAACCTCTCAACCGATTTTGATGAAATTTGGCACCGACAAACTTTAGACCCTGAGAAAGGACAAAGGCTATTTTTTATTCGAAATAAGGGGTATAAAGGGTCGAAAGAGGGCTTGAAACGTTGTATGGAAGTATCGCTATTTTTAGAGCTAGAAACTTAAAACTTATTTTTCAGGCCATTGATTCGATATAAATAAACATGACATTTAAAGTTTATATAAGTTAAGGTAAAGAGGTATGGTACCCAAAAAACTATTCCACGCGGTCGAATTCGCAAGCACAGCTAGTATCCCATAAATCATTATATCAGCCATAGAAAGCCCACTGTTGGACAGATGCCTCTCAAAGATGGCGGAAATTTTGCCTATAATTGCCGCGCTTGGCAGGCGTGGTGGTAATCGCAGAGCGCATCTTCACGACGAGGACGCTACTGTTCACCTTTATCCTGTAGTATTTAAGCTGCGCTGTTTTGGATGGGTATACCGCCAATAGTCGGTTTTGGTACCTTAATTGCTTGTTACAACACCTGGTAGAGGAAGGTACTATTCCACTCGGGCGCTACCACACGGCTACCATATCCTATAAATATCCCAACTAATATTATAAATACTAAAGTGAGATTATTTCTTATCTTTTTTAAAAAGAAAAATGAAAGAACTGCTCCTGGAAAAAATCGGTAGAATATTGTAATAGGGCCATTTAAAAAGTCTACCTAAGATACATTTACTGATTTCGATCGCCAGAGTGCAAATTTACAAATACCATAATCGTCAAGATTAGATAGCAATGAACTAGTTTAAACCTTCATACATTTTGTTTTTTCTTTTCTTCATGCGGGTCTATTGGGAGAGAATGTCTTGAAAAAAGTTGTTTTAAATAATCTTTACAATATGAGCTATTTGATATTTTTGAAAGTTACGTTAAAATGTATGGAGTGGTTTTAGTGATTAACCGGAATAAATAGACCAAAATAAGGATAAAAACATGTTTTTGTAATAAGGTTGTATACCTACATTTTTATTAATACAAATAATAATAACACACACACACAAACTTAAAAAAGAGCACACCCGCCTTTCTTACAAATATGCAGGGACTACACACATCCTCACTCGAAAACTTCTTGAGTCCTGCGTGAATATAAGTGAATATATAAGTGAGTAAAAAACAGATAATTTATATAGATATTATAACAAGATTTTAATTGCAGATAGAAAGGAAGAAAGCCACTGATGTGTCATTCTTTGACGTCACCCACGTGATAGACACGGTGAAAGTGGCGTACCAACCTCGAGCCACCGGCAAAAGAGTAAAGGTCATATTGACCTTATTCACCGTCTTCATACTTTATGGGCCAGCTATGTGTGAGTACCGAATCTTGACTATGTATTTTTATCAACAGTGTCCTTATAATATCGTCACGTTAACTACTCATAACAAAACTCCTTTTTAACGGCTGCAAACCCCGGTTTATTTCTCAAGAAAACAGTTGCCACGAGAACGAAACATGACACAAAACATTTAAAAAGTTAAATTAACAGCGTTTAAAAGTGTAGTTTTATCGAAAAATAGTCCTCATTTTTGTCAAGTATAATTTTCAAGGTCATTTGGACCTTGATCACCGTCTTCACACTTTATAGCCAATTTATCTGTGAGTACCGTATCTCGCAGGCAATCAGGTAAATGTATGAGAGATAATCATACCTGCCATAAGACATCCACTGCTAGACAAAGGCCTCCTTAAGTAATCTCCAATAGGACCGGTTGTATGCGGCCTGTGTTCAGCGTGATCCTGCGGCTTTAGTCAGATCGTCAGTCCATTTCGCGGTTCCAGAATCTTACGACTCCATCGGCCATCGGTTCTGCATACCAAATGCCCTGCCCACTGCCACATTAACTTACTAATCCGCCGGGCAATGTCAGTAACTTTGGTTCTGTTTAGAATCTTCTCATTCCTGATTCAATCGCGCAAAAAAACTGGGAGCATTGCCCTGTGTTGTCATGTTTAGTCACAAATATTATAGTCGAAAGAAAACACAAACATTTAGCGATACAATTGTCTGAAAGATAACAGTGATGATAAAAATATTTAGATCAGTCCGATTTTTAAATTACCGTTTGTCGAGTTGTCAAGTGATGCATAGTGATCAATCGATAAACAGTTTTCATCTGATGTTCAAATTTCGGCAAAATAAATACTACATTAGTACAAGATATCGGAAAAGTAGAATAGTTTGTCCTGTACTCGGTAAATGAACCCCAAACATCGTAGTTAAAATGCATGAATTACATCTTCGAATTTTATAAAAACCGAAAAATGTATAAATTTTTTATATTCCCTATTACTAGATATGGTAATAAATAAGTTTATTTCTTGCTAAAATTGCCACTTAGTTTTTTTAACGTTCAGAAATAATTTTATATGATTTATTTATTTATTATACTTTAATGAAAATAATAAAAAAATCACAAATCATCATATATATCGACTTGACTCCAAAATAAATAGCTATGAGCATTACAAACAAATATAGTATGTAAATACATATTGAACACCCAGACGCAGAACAAATACGAATACAAATGTTGTCCTGTGGTGGGTGGGGAACACAAGACCCTCAGTACACAAGAAAGAGGCACTGCCTAATGATTAGGGCGTGATAAAAAGTATACTTTCAATCTTAAGTGGTTCTTTATTGTATTATTTTTTCTTTGTTAGATAGATAGACTCGCTATTTAAAACAGTACATACATTCTAAATAAAATGATCAAAAATTCCAAAAGTCGGATACGCCCCACTTCCGCCCGGTCAGTATTTTTGTATTTAGAGATTTGCTATCTCGTTACAAACGTGTGAAACTATTTTTCCTCCCATACATGCGAACGATTACAGCCAGCCCAGTGGTTGAAATAGAGAATTTTAAAGTATTTTCCTTACCTTCCACAATAGGTGTAATGCAAATCCCCCAGACCTGAACGAAGCAAAATTCCAATAGAAGAACAATTAATTATCAGACACGTGTCTGCACATCGTTTGCAGTCGTGACGTATTTATTTGTACCTTTGCGCTAGATTTCATCAGCGATTATTTTGATAGAATAAATCACAAGTTTTCCACAATTCCGTCCGCGTGTATATAACATTATGTCGATATCATATCATAAGTGGTTTTCTCGGATTAAAAGTAGTATATGTCCTTCACGGAGTTAAATCAATCTTTATGTGAAATTGCAACAAAATGGAGTCCAAGCAAAAACATGTTTCTGCCGTAATCGTAACAAGCAAACAAATACCAGTTAAGATATTCGACCTTCATTTAAGACTTCTTTAATTATTTTAGTGTTCATTCTAAATACAACTACTATGAAGTATCTCATCAAAAACACAATTTCATTAAATACTTCGGCGTTCTCCTGTTTTACCTATGATTATTAAATTCGAATGATATCATTTACTATATATCTTTACTATCAAACAATATCACTTTATATTGTTTGTCTGGGATGAATTTCTACATTTATAAACCAATTTTTGTTAATATCACAAGTTATAAGCGCTGTTATTTTGGATTGCAAACATATTTAGTTCAGACTGAACATCTCACCATCAACCCTGCATGAAAACTGCCCCTACAGAATTGGCTAAAGGTCTTGTAAGCGCTATTCACGCTTTGAACGGCGTTCAGTGATTTAGCCTGAAATTAACATTGCAGTATTACAAAAGTCTTTCCTTTAAAGATGTCATCATAATCAACAAGACCTTGGGAAAAACACTGAAGAACGGTGATACAACAAAACTTACCGCCCATGACACAACAAAATAATAATAAAAAAAACTATCATGAATTACTTTAGTTTTTGTTAATGTAATGCTAAGAGGGTTTTTAGATACAAATAATGGAATTACCTAATAACACACTGATTGCTCGGTCTTAAACTAAAAACATTTAATCATCTTCTAGGATAAGAAGATATTTTTTATTCTGTTTTTCTATTACCATGCCAGTATAACTTTTTGTATCCAAAACGTGGATCAATTTCATTTTAATGCTTTTATATACCTTAGTTGATACATTATATATAATATATTGTAGTATCTAGTTCTATCCACTTTTATATAATGAATATTATTTTTTCTTATGTCTGTATGTTAAATATGTATTTATATATCTGTAATTCCTTTGTGGTCTAATGTTCACAAGTGCTTTAACATAATGTCTTAGTCAGGACTTTGTATCAGAATTAATTATTTTTATTGTAATGGAATCATCATCAGAAATAAAAACTTTAACAAGTTCTGCTTCTGAATTATAATTTCGAACACGGTAAATTATATGTGAATATTATGCAAAAAGTAATTTGTGTTTAAGATGAAATACCCTTAAAAATAACGTTTTGAAAAAAAATATACTAAGCATTTATTTAGGTGCCTATAAGATCAGGCTAGACCTAGTTTAGGTACCTAAGTATCAAAATGTATTTTAGTTTGAGTTACCTTTTGTTGTTGAATGAAGTTATTATTATTATTATTAGAGGCGTACGGTACGCTCTTTCTGATGCAAGGGTTAACTGTAAATTTTGATGTGATGATATTACGTTACTTTCATTGTTATCACCATCATATATAGCCATATAAAGTCCACTGTTCGACAAAGGCCAAGAGAGGGGATTTTGGCCCGTGATTGCCTCGCTAGGTAGCTCAGCTTCCCCGTTGTGAAAGCCTGCAATTGCCAACACTAGCCTAGCGCGGCAATTATGGGTAACATAACATACCCTTTATACCCTTTCTTGGGGAGGTCTATTTCCAACAGTGGACTTTTAATGACTGGTATGATGATGATGAACAAATTGACAAACCCAATGGCGCAGATGGTAGTTATCCCATCTCGGTGCGCCAATGGTTTTGGGTTCGGTCCCCGCTCTGAAATCATATTTATATGATGATATCTGTGTTTGGTCTGTGGCTGGGTCTTAAATATATGTATTTAAGTAGTATATTTAAGATTCGTCTATTGTCTGACGTCCGTAACACTTTCAATCAATCGAGTGCAGACAATGTATGAGATATACAGGGGAAAAAATAGAATATTATAATTTTGTGTATAAATCTGGACTACAAACTAAAACAGTTTATATTTCAAAGGACGAAGGCTGCTCTTGGCGCATGTGACAAGTAAATAAGATTAACGATTTACTAAATCTTGTCTCCTATCTAAAGAAAATTTTGTAGAATCACCGAAACGCTCGTGTCGATCAGTAAAATAAAATTATGATATTTTGTGGTCGTTTAGAAATGAAATATACTATTTGAGACCCATTTATATTAATGGGCGCGATGGCGCAAACGGTAGTTATTTTATTTTGTACGGCAAGGGTCATAGGTTTGATCCCTACCTAGGACAAATATTTATATTATGAACGTTTGTGTTTATTCCGGGTTTAAGTGTAATAATAATTATAAATAATCATTTCTTTCAGTTGTTTGATGTCCGTAACACAAGTGCTTCAAGCGACTTTTCTCTGAGTCAAATCAATGTATTAAATATGTTAGTGAATTGAAAATTATAACGAACTTAAAAATACAACAATAATTAAAAATGCATTCCCTTGTTGCATTTGAACCATATTATTTTGGATGCTTCAGTCGTCTCTTATGACAACTGTTACAGAGGGAGGTACTTAAACTTTGTTTGTTCATTTCATACGACCTATTTAATTTTGTATTGTTTACTATAAACTAATTTAGCCAATTCCCTTAAGTTTGTCCGTGTGAAAGATAACTTCTATTTTTTACGATTGAAGTACCGGTTGAGTAAAATAATACTTTCCCCATAAACCGTACCGTACCGGTACCATAGGAGGAATATGTATTGTCCGAAATAGCGTAGCTAAAATACAGCAGTATTCTCGTTGGGAAGCGACACTCTGCGATTGTCACCACACCTGCCCAGCGCGGCAATTAGGGACAAAATTCCTTCCTTGAGTAGGTCTATAGTAAAGGACATTCTACGACAGTTATAATGATGATATATCAATTTTAAAGTAGCAGGGTCTGAAAATAGCGTCTAAACCTATTTTAAATTTAGATAATGAAAAATAAAAAAGAATTTTACTTGTTTCTAAATATATTAAAATATTCGACGACGTTCTACCGCTAATTCGAAAACAATAATTTTATCATGTGTCTATATTACAAGGTTTTTACTCGATATTAAACTTTGTTTTGTTTTCAGCGGAGTTCCATGTGTTTTACCTTTTCGTCAGGAACCGGCTTAACTGGGATATGGTCAAGTTCGGGCTATATTCGGGTTACTCCATCGTGCTGCATTCATTCGGTAAGACACTAATTGTTATATTATAGTGTAATATGCGTTTGATAAGGTACAGATTGCAACTATCATTCGGCACTTGTTCAATGTGCTGTGTGAAATACTAGTAAAACTACAACACACTATCAACTATTATACACACACTCCAAACCCATTCTCAATAATGATGTCAGTAGCATCGTCTTAATTGCCAGCCAAAAGCCATGGTCAGCTGATTTCAATGAGAAAAAAGAATTTATCAGTGTTTTACATATTATGCATGATAATAAAGTATATTATGCATTTAATTTACATACTAACCTTTCTTTTAAATCATTTTATTTATTCAATTAAAACCGCATCAAATTTTGATCCATTATTTTATGTTTAAAGATCTTTATTCACACGCGAAATAACATTTCAATTACAATGAGAAATTATCTTAGTTCTAATAAAAATATACAATTAGCCGTTATAAGACTCTAAATACAATTTTAACTTATTTTTAAAAATATTCATATTTTCACACTCTTTTATGGTGTCAAGTAGCTTATTATATAGCTGTGCTCCTCTAAACAGTACAGTCTTCTTTCCATAGTGAGTTTTAGATACTGATAGTTGCACTTAAATCTTAGGTCTGAGATTGTGGGGGTTGTATTTTATAAACCGCTTTATATTACTTTTGACAGAATTTGTAACTATGTTTTTTACTAACATGCATGTATTGAATTTGTATAATTGAAATAGATTATTTCTTTTTAGTTTTTTCTCTATGTGTATAGTTGATGTGTGAAAGGGATATTAAAATAAGGTTTTAATGACTTTGTTTTGAGACCTCTGCAATGGATTAAGGTTTGCGGATGCACCTGAGCCACAAATCTCTATAAGATAGTTTAAGTGTGATCTCACCAAGGCATTATACAAAGTTATTTGAATTTTTCGGAATATACAGTGTGCTATTTTACGAAAAGATCCTGCCAAAAATATTAAGTTTCCCCTTACATGGTTAATATGCAGTGTTCATGTTTATATGTTTATATACCATCAATGTATCGTCCCAGGTATTTCTCCCGGCTGAATAGCTTAATCAGTTTACTATTTATTGTTAGTGGAAAAAAATCATGAATCACTTTCTTTTTCGCCGATAAACCATGTAAGATGTTTTGGATGTATTTCTACTTTAATACAAACCCTTGAAAGTCCACTGCTGGACATGGTCCTCCCCAAGATATGGTAAATGTTGCCAATAATTGCCGCGCTGGGCAAAGGTGTTGGCAATCGCTGAGTGCAGCTTTTGTGACGGGTCTGCTGCTGCCCATCAACGCCCTGTGCATTTGAGCTGTATGTTTTAAATGTTTATACCGCCATCTGTCGGTTCTGGCACCTTAGTCGCCTTTTATGACACCTGGTACAGGGGTACTATTATACTCTGCCGGTACCTTATGGCAGTATTAGAAGATGTATTTATAGTAAGCAGATTATAGAGGAACCATTCGCTTAACAGATCCAAGTCTCTTTGTGCTTTGGCAGTAATTTCATGAACTGATTTACCAAAATAAAATATACAAGTATCATCGACATTAAGTGTTATATTTCCCGTTAATCCTATCTAACTAATGTTGTTTACGTATATCAAAAACAATAGTGGGCCCAGTATGAAACCTTGAGGTATACCGATCGTGATTTTATGAGAGCTACTTACAATATTATTTATTGGGATGGGATCAGTTCTAAAACCCGACTTATATATACGGCTTACTTTGGCTACCTTAAGAGAGTCAGGAAAAATACTGAGTCTAAAACATCCATTTATTGCATAGAATTATTGTTTTACCACAAGATTTTTTAAGCCTTTAACTGCCTTTGCGGATATTCCGTCTAATTCAGTGCTAGCGTTGATGTCTAGGCTATTTATAATGTTGACTATCTTATGAGTGTTTGTGTTCGTTAATTAAGATGTTATCTGTGTCATTATGATATTTCTGGGGTATTTTATTAGAACAAGTTAATCAAATTGCAAATCTCCGTACCGTCAGAAACTATTTTGGAATTGGACATATAAGGCAGCAGAGCTATCATTGATTTTGTTTACTGCCAGGGTGTTAATAACTTCCCACATTTTTTTTGGTTGGTTAATTGTGTCTTGGAATAATTTATGATAATATTCCTCCTTATTCGTTTTAATTATAACTCGGACTTTGTCTCTTTTAATCATAAATATCTTCTTCAGTTTTTCATCGTTTTCTTTTCCTTTCATTTCCTTCCTTCCTATCCAAAAATAGATTCTTGTATTTATTGCCTCGATAATGTTCACATTAATCCAATCTTCCTATGGAATATTAAGTGTTTTTTCTGTACTTTACTATTTTTGATGTTAAGTAATATATAATTTTCCAGGCTAGAATAATCATAATTTACCTTATCTATTGCCATACATTTTTATATAACTTATCGTAGTCTAGTACAGTATATAAAATTAAATTAAGTCTCGGTACTTATTCTTTTCCAATCTCAAGATACAAATTCTCGTGGTCAGTAGAGATTATTATATAAAAAACCCTAAATGTGTGGTTATTTATATTAGTGATGATATGGTCTATTGTTGTTATTGTTCTGAAAGTCCCTCGTGTACAATATTTTGGGTGAAATTTATTGAGGATTTCATATCCAGCTTCCTCCACCTCATCAACGTAATCCGTTATATAATTCCTTCCTGAGCAAATCTATGTTAAAGTCGCAAAAAACTAAAGACCTTATTTGTTCCTCTAGTTGAGATACATATATTTTTAAAAAGTTGTCCATGTTTTTATCACCATCCGGTTTATATATTACGCCAATGTTAAATGACGTTTTTTTTATATTTATCCATAGGTAGCGGTTCCCGTTATTGATAAGGCCTTCTGTTTTTTCCATTAGATGATAACTTATTCTTTCAGTGCGATTTTTATTTAGTGATGAGGACAAAGTTAATTTTTTGGTTGGATTTTTTACTGATACTGGGAATTCCCTTAAAATATTTGATAATCAGGTCCCTTTCGCCATTATCAAGACGTTTCTATAAATCCTCTTTAACTGATTGGAAATATTGTTTTTGAGTTGGAGTATGGTCAGAGTAGATCTTGACTGAATTTGAGAATTGTTCTCAATTTCGCAACAAACGTTTAGGTGTGTCATTTGTATTAAAACAATTTTTTAAGGGACGATCTTGACCAGACCAGACGACTAGCCTAGCCGTTGTGATTTTTCTAGTTTAAGACACTACGAATACTGATTTCGCCATTTTCGTGAATTCTTCTATATCATGGATACGTCGAACATACGTCGAACACTTGTCGTTTTTCTCGGGTATTCCTATTATAATGATATTTTTCTCGCGATCGAAGCGGTCTTTTAATTCTTTCATAAGGTTTACGCAATGTTAAGGAGACGATTTTATCGTCCAGTTATCAGACTTATTTTTTGTTTGAATGTATTAAGTATTTGATTTTCTAAATAATTTATTTTATCGTGAGTAATAGTGTTATTGATTTTAATATTTTTGATATCATCATTAACTTGTTATCGTTGCTGGGTGAAATTTTCTGTTACTGACTTAATAGCTTTAAGTTTTTCACTTGTTTGTCTCATTTCTTCTTTTACATTGTTTAAACTTTCATTTTGTGTTTTTGCAATTTCCGTAAAATATATGATATATCATAATATCAGTTTGAAGGCCCGCGAGATCTTGTTTATATTTTTCCTGCTCACATCTCTCCTTTCTCTTTCTGGTGTTAACAAAGGCAATCGAGTCATCTACGTATGTAGTCAAATTCGGTACCGACCCGCTACCGCTTCCGCCCATAAATGTCGTCCGAAGGGGTGTTTTCTGCAAGCTCATTGTGAAAAGCGCGCGCGCTTGAAGTCGTTCGGCGCAGATCGGTGAGATTCGGGAGTAGCGGCGATCTCGGCACGATGCACACTTTTAGCTACCTTATGTAAGGTAGGTCAGGGATGCGGTCGATAAATAGCTTCCTTGTGGTATACTTTTTCTTGTATTTTCAGAATGCACAAATGTATCACTAATCTGTTTAAAGTTCACTAGTCTGTACTATAAAGTTCATATATTTTCGCAAAAACGGATAGAAACCCATCTGCAATATACTATTACTATTTTTTATGCGTGATTATATGGATCTTGGATAAAAACACGTCAGTTGCTAACAAGTCGGCTGGCTGGTTTTAAAGGTCTAAACGTACATAGGTACAGACAGACAGCAAGAATTTACTGTATTCTATATTATATAACTAAGATGTGTGAAGCTAAGACAGCCTGGCAATAATAGTTACTAATATTACTATTTTTTAACTTATTATAAATTCTATGTATTTCAGGTGCAATGTTCTCAATAACGATCCTGAGCAAACGCATGCAGATTGACGACTCACTCTTGTGCCTTTTGTCAATTGTTAGCAAATTCGTCGGGTCCATCTGGACCGCGTTTGTACAGACGGACATAGAAATGTTTTTAGGTGAGTGTGATAAATGTTTCCCAGCAATACTCAGATAATAGCTTATATATACTTTATATACATTAATTTCTGAATACATCTAATTAATTTGTCGCTTTTTGTTGACGTGTCGGCTTGAATTCACGTATGGTTATACGCTTTGAAAAATAACTAGGACCTCTTAGACCTAGGACTAACTAAGGATACTGTTTTTTCTTACCTCTTAAAATTGTTGATAAATAATATTATTATGTAAATCACTTTTTTATACCGTATAATACTAACTAGGTATAATAGATTACAGATGCATGATAAAAATTTTAGTCACATGTAGCTTATGCAAAGAAATAAGACGTACAATGACAATGAAAATTTACATTTATTGTATGAAACTGAATTATCTAGGCTAGATGATGACAAATAAGGCCAAAATTTAATAACCTTCATCAAACACGGTATCTTTAATCATGAGATTAAAATACGTTCATTTTCTCCGATAACTCATTTCAATGTGTTTGTGGCGCCATCTTTATCGAAAATGATATTTTAATTATACCTATTCTTCTATATGCAAATCTTAAAAGCAATTGGCATTAAATGCATTAATTGATTTACTTTTTTATATTCATAATTAAATAATGTTATTATGTACATATTTATTTACGTTTATTTTTCGAGTCGAGCGAGTACGAATCGACAAACAAGCAAACGTACCGCGTGATAGTAAGCGTCATCGCAGCTTAGAAACGCACGTATCATCAAGGATATGACTAGCGCGTTGCCAACATTGAAAATTTATATCACATTACCCAGTTAATAAACTGCGTCTCTCACCCTTCAAACCAGAACAACAATTTGAACACTGTTTTTTTGGCGGTAGAAATAAATAAGAGTATTGCACTCTTCTTAAGTTTTATATTACATAAGCCTAAACACAATGTAAGGATCATGTCTCTCGCTATATTAGCCAACTAACATACATGTAGATTTGTGCTCAGCGATCCAATGTATATGATTTTTTTTCATTTTTTGCCGTGTTTGTATATAAAATAAAACGTTTACCTTTTTAAATTATTTAAATAGATATAGATTTTTATTTTAAATCATAAAAAAGAATTTGAAGATCTTTTCTAGAATTCTTAACTCGGATTTGAACCCGCATCTTTCCCATACCGGGGGACTGCACTACCATTATGCTAGTGAGATCTTAGCGGACATGTTAAATTTCTCCTATTTTTGTGCTGAGATATAATTTCAATATCATCGTAAATAAAATTTCAGCATTTTCTATGCATAACATCTCTCAAAATAAAATAAAATATTTGTTATTTGTTGTCGCCAGACATATTTAGGTAGTTGTATATAGTAGTAGTATACATGCCGACATCTTAATTTTTACTTCGAAAATTGTCTTTATTTGTATTGAACGTCACCTTCACGTTAAAAATTATAATATTTTTTATAAACTTCAAACGAATGACATTATCTTAAGCAGTGAAGTAATAAAAATTTTTAGCATTAATTATTATTTTATACAAACAATTCTCATGTCACAATGTATACCATTAAATGATTTTTATAATTTTTAAAATTGTTTAAAAGGTCTGAGAATTAGTTAATTATTTTTTTCAATACTCTCGAGTTATAAGGGTTTACCACTATTTTATATAAGTGGCATTAAAATACTTACTGCCCTGATTGAAATATAAATTTGTTAATTCAAACTTTAAACTAGAAATCACAATTCGTTCAATAAACTGTTAAATTATTTTTTTATTTTATTTACTTATCCGTGTCAGATAACTCTATTAAAGAAATAAAAACTTCTATAATTGCCATCAAGGCAATGAATTATTTTTTTCTTCAATGTATAATAATATTTTTTTAATAATTAATGTTCTTTAAACAAATAAAGTTATTTAATAGATCAATATATTTGTTAATTTAAATTAAAAATCGTTTTATTTAACTGAATGATTACTTTTTTGATTACATTATGTTTTTATTTGCTGACTTGTTGTGCACGCGTCCTTAACCTCTTGGAATCGTCATTTTAGGCTGCATTAAAGAGAAAAAAGTATCTCTTATATTATTTTTGCGTAACTTTAACTGTTTACGCAGCGCACGAACGAAAACTCTCAATACGTATATTTTTCCCCTCTCTTTGTCATATTTTTGATTGGTGCTCCGCTCTTTTCTATAGCTCCGTTATAAAGCATAAGTTACTTCTAAATTTATTAGCTCTGCCAATGAAAGTATTAATCGAAATCGGTCCAGTCGTTTTAGAGATTACCTCAAACTAACAGACAAAAATAAATAAAAACATATTTCATATGTACCACATATATATATATATATATATATATATATATATATATATACCTATATGTATAGATCTATATAAAATCAATTATTCTATTCTAACAAACAATCACTCCAATTTTATTAATATGAACTGATAACTGCCTGATAACTCTAGTAAAGAAATTAAAACCACTAATATTCTTGTAAATATACGGAAATCCAAATTTTAGTTTATATATTTACTTTATTTTAATTATGTTAATTTAAATAATAATGAAATTAAAACCACTATTGTCCTTGTATAAAGAAATCCAATTTTTCAGTTTACGTAATGACTTTATTTTGATTATGACATTCTTTTTTGACGCAATTCGACGTAATTTTGAATTGACCAATGATGGTTTGAATTGACAATGATGGCGCTTGAATTGACCAATAACAAACAGTTTCGTTCAAAAACATAAAATAAACAAGTTGCCAAACAATACAATTGCATATTTGTTATTTTGCCTGCTTTCAGTTCCGGTAGCCGAGATCCTGAATGCTACAACATTCACATCATTGCGCTCGATCATCTCGAAATTGGTGGAAAAACAGGAAACAGGTCTGTAAAATAATTGCGAGTATGGGCAATTCCCAACTATTGGCATGTGCCAAAAATAACAGTCACCGTGCGACGCGTGCATTTAAACGGTTTGAAATTATTACCTGTTTATTAAATCGTATCTACGTAAGCGGTTGGAGATGTGTTGTTTAAATAAATACAAGATTATCAGAATCCGCGTATTCACCAGCGCCTTTACCTTTAGTTACCTTTTCTGCAAGAATATGAAAATAAAATATAATTTATATGACCTGCTAATTTTGTAACGTAATTTGCTGAAAGAAGTTTTAAAATCAATTTTTTTTAAAGATTTTTTTGTTTAGTTTCTACGGATCAACGCCACTCAGCAGATAAAAAAAAATTAAGTAAAACTGGCGAAGATAAAGGAATTGCCTTTATCTCCAGCCAAACTGTTGTCAAGAATATATTAACCCTGTACGAGTCTTTAAATGATCGAATAAGGATAAAAGGTTTTGTTGAACCATATCACTTAAAATTTGCTATCATAATCATCAGCCATAGAATATCCGCTGTGCTGGACACAGGCCTTCCGAGAAAGGAGGATTCTTGCCTATAACTGCTGCGCTAGGCAGGCGTTATGCTGCTACCCATTCCCGCCCTGTTGCAATTGAGTTACACTTGAATTAATGGATATCATGATTGAATACATTGATTTTACAAATTGTACTGATAATTCAAAATAATTTTTGAGAAAAGTGTTGTCTTAGTTGGTAAGTGTATCCAAATTATATTTTTAATTTTCAGCAAAAGTGAACTCTTTATTCTCGCTGACGGAAACGGTAGCCGCTTTACTGTTCCATCCGTTCTACTCGTGGCTGTACCTGAAGACTCTAGCTGTGTTTTCGGGCGCCATCTTCATCATGAGCGCAATCCTAATTTTACCAGCCTGTGTTGTCCTTGTGTAAGTTTGAGTTTAAACATAAAATACCCACATGTAAATTGGCGACCTAGTAATTTCTTAGCGTTTATATTAAATAGAGACTATTTATATCAATTGCTTTGCACCTGCCAAAGTTCTTGTTTCCATAACATTCATTAATCTCTTCATATACAAGCCTCGTTACAAGGTAGACTGAGGCTTACTTTTTTTAAAATGTCTTCTTAAATAAAAGACATTCTTAATTCAATATTTTTACATGTTTGTTGTTGACAACAACAAGCATGCAGCCCGCGTGATAGTAAGCATCATGATATCTATAGATGTTAGTATCTAGTCAAGGATATCACTAGCGTGTTGTCAACCTTGTAACTTGGACGTATTATCTCATATGTGATGCTATAGTACTGGATATAGTAAAAACTTCCCTGGATAACTCTATTGCATTTAAAAAAAACTCAACATATTGAGTAATAATTCGAACCGTAATATATTTATTTGAATTATTGATATTTTTAATTAATAGAATAAGATACTTATTAAGGCCATTTAAAGCTCACAGTCTCTTAAACCTGATTTCAATGTGCCTTTGAAATTTTAATTTGCCGTATCATTTAGATCACGCAACTAATAAGAGACTTTCCGTACATAAAATCATTCAAGTGCCATTTAGAAGTCCACAGTATGCACTTCTTGATTGCCTTGTAATAATAAAAAATCTTGCCTTTTTCTCCAGTGGACTAGAACTGATGTCAGGGTAATTCATTAATAAGCTTGCAATAAAAAAAACTCAATATGAACATTTTAGAGTTAATAATATAAAAAAAGTGACTGAGGTAGCAAAAGACTTCTAAATTGACAATAAAACTGACGTACAGTTAAACAAGGCAAAGGCAAAAATAACAACATATCTTGGACTTTCTGTGCCAAATAATATCAATGAGTGATTCTGTTGAAAACCTCATATGAAATCTGTTGATAATATAACAAAGGTCAATCACTGTCCGAGTAAGCCCACTCAGCATTCTTACAGCAATATTCTAATATGATTTTCTTACTTCAACGATCATTAGATGTAAAGTTCAAAACAAATCGAAATTTCTATGATTAAATTAACAAAAGTTATAAAACAAATTCACTTATTTTCAATAAAACTGCATAAAAAGAATAGCTTGATTTGATGTTCAACATTAACATTGAATTTCCCTTTCGTTACAGTTCGTTTTACGTAAATCACAGAAAAGAATTGAGAGCATCAAGAAAAGAAGCTCTTGAAGCTGAAGAAAAAAAGGAAGCAGCGATAAAGAGCGGTCCTTTAACGCTTAAACTCTCTGTTATTAAAGATACTAGCAGTGTTATTAACAACAATGTTGAAATGCAAGATACTAATGTAAGCGATGCAAAAGAAAATGAAGGGGAAGAAAAAAAAGTCAATTGAATCAAGTTTTTGCTCAAATAGTGTATTGTTATTAATGTCAGTCACGGTGAATATTTTTTAAGAGTATATATTTTTTGGTACGTGTATGTTTGTATTTATACTATAATATATGACGTTTTTTATGTAGAATATGCGTCGTCTGGATAATTGCTAGGATGATAATTTTGAAATTGAATTTTTTTTTATGTGAAAAACACTTACTTTTACTATATTATGCTGACACATTGTTGTTGTATATTTTTTTAAATTATGTCTTTGAACTGAGTTTATTTCGATTTTTTATACACGAATTTGTTTTAATTGAAGAATATTTTCAGTGGCTTAGAGAATAGTTTAATGTGAGCCATCCCGTGTGAAACGGAGAAAAATATCGAATCAATCCTTTTTTTTGTTATTATATGATTTACTCTGTAAATCTTTATAATACATCGTCGTGTTAAACCATTTGTTTTGTCCTAATATTTTAACATATCAAATAGATCTTGAATAAAAATACTACTTGTTTTTATTTTGTAACGTTTAAAATCGCCGTAGGGGTACAGAGAAGAGGGGCAGAGTAGAATAGAGTAAACTAGGTATTATTAGAGGACGACCTGAAACAGCGTAGCTCAGATACAATGGGATGGAGAACAAGATACTCAAAAAATACGCTATGCTATTTCCAGCACACCTGCTCAGTGCGGCAACTGTGGGCAAAATCTCCTTTATCTTCGGTTGGTTTTGCTCCAGCGGTTGACGGTCTGCAGCTGCTAAGATGAGACAAACGTTTAAAACGTCCTTATTCAAAAAATTCAATTCAATTTAATGTTATTCGTCATATAATACTGAGAAAACGTGCACAGTTCCTCATATACAGATTAAATTGTAAACAATGTTCATTTATCTAACATTACATTGAATATGTTTTAAAAATTTCTAACTCTAATGTCAATCTCATTAATAGTGAACTGTTTGAGCGGTATAAGTAAAACTATCAATATTTCAAGTTGGAAGTAAATCCTCGGAACTGTATAGATTTTAGGTTATCTACATTTCCGTTAATATAAATAATGTTTATTATCTTAAGTTGTTAGAGTGATAAGTCATCAGATCTCCTGGAACTGGGTTTATTCATACGATATTGAGTGTTATAGATAATTTTTTTTAAATTTAGAATTGTGTAATGAACCATCTCAAATAAAGACATTTTCAAAATTAAAAGCAGAAGCGGTATTGTTTTACACAAACTTACTTAATGAATTAAAATGTTCTTGAATAGCATGGATATGCATACGCATATAGCATGGTTTTTACATTGGCATAAGTATGCTACACATATAGAATGTATATATAATATACGTTCTATATGTATATAAAAAGTTTGGTCATACCTTTGTCAAATTGATGTGGCACACTCAAACTTCATTTCTTTAATATACCGCCTGAGTTATATTCCTGGTATTTGAGAACTTCACTGCGGTGAAAATAAATAAGTTATAGAACAAACCTTGATAAATGCTTCTAGCAATTATGCTCCACTGAAATTGGTCCTAGCGTGATGTTAAATAACTTTTCTCTACAGGTGGGCCCTGTAATACTGAAATTTAGTGTTCATATAATTTTGGCTTTCGTTGATATGTCTGTCGGTCAGTCAACTGCTCCTTTAATGTAATGTTAAATTATCTTTAAAAATCAGACAACTTTTATACTAACTTTGCGCCTTCTTTGTACCCCATGGAGTCATAATTTTCAAAAATATATTTTATAGATGTTTCATTACTTTAGTTATGAACTTTTATACCGAATCGCATTTTAATATCTTCAAAAACAGCAAAGTTTCATAATCCCTCGGTCTATCCCTCGGGAAAATTTTTAGAAATCCTTACTTAATGGTACACTATGTTATAAAATCCCTGCGCAACATATTACGCTTTTAACTCCTACATCAATCACAAAAAAAATAAAAAATAATAGTCAATAATTATAACAATACTTTATTAATCTACTGCAAAAATTACAAAAACTCTTAAGCTAATTACACAAATTAGAACAAAAAAAGCAATAAATTACACTGATATGCTAAATCGGCGCCGGTACCAATATAAACTGGAATTAAAATTACACCTGGAATAAAAATATTGGTCGTGATGGCGTTGCTTGTCTATGGGGTACGGTACCTTCATTGTTTTGGCTTCATATAATCGGGGCCATATAGAACAATACATGTGATATTGTATCAATTCAATAATTTATTTGTTAAAAAATATAAGCATCTGTACATAACTATAATGCATTATACAATAGTACTTTTAAGTTTAATTTATTTAAATTCTGTAATTTATTATTCATTATTAATTTTTAGAGAAACCTCCTTAAAATAGTATTTATATATTTCCCGTTTTTTTGAGTATAAACAGATAGACAAGACGAGAGATTTTTAAATACATATATACTTATGTACGATTTTACTTTATTCAACTATACCATGTTTTTATGACAGTCGGACAAATGAAAGTCAGTTTGACTCACATTATATTCATTATTTTTTATTATTAATATCATTAACGATTTTGACTTTCCGCTGATAACTTTATTCATTGGAAGATTGTATGACGCATATCGATAGATAAAATTATGTCATACATATTAATTCTTATTATTCAGTCTTCGTTAATACAACAGGGATTAATTACATAATACCGCCGCAACCGTGTTATTAATCTGAAGTCGTGTTTTAAATAATTTCAGTTAATTAAGGTTTTAAAGGATTAAATTACTGTGAACTAATATGCAAGTGTATGAGTAATTTTTAAGTCTTGTTATCTCTCATTTTCCGATATCAGAATTCTTAAACAGGATATTACCTCATGCTTTGGTAAAATAAAACATGAAAATATATATTGTATCTTTCAAACGCAATTGATAAGTGAAATTCTTATAAATACGCCACACAGTATTGGTGTCTCGTCATACATTTATAAAAGTGACCCACTTCAATTATGGCTTGTTGATAAAAGATAAAAGCATAAAAGCGAACCGTTAGTGACATTTTTTTGTTATTTTAGTTCTAGTGGATGTGAGTCGTATTAGTGTGAAACATTTGTGTGGTTAAATAGTGGAAGTCAAGATGCCGTTACACCATCGAGATAGAAACTCCAATGAAGCTGAAGTACCTCTTAATGCATCCACAGAAAATGGTGCGCATGAGACGCAAGAGGTTGAAATGACCGAAGCAGATATGAATTTCAAACAAAAAGTGATATTCTTTTTCCAAAACATTACGTTAGAACCAACAGCTTTTCTCTTTATCGTACCGTATATGCTTAACACTTTAACGACATCCAACCTGAGCTTGGAGAAAGCGTGCCGCGTGAATCTAAACTTTTCTGATGAAATTTGCACCGCGATCAAGAACCAAGAGCTCGGAAACCAGAATGAGTATGAAAGAGAAGTGCAGAGGCTCGTCACAACCGCCATGTCCTATAAGACGTTTTTAACAGCAACAATCCCGTGTGTTCTCGGCTTGTTTGTGGGACCGTGGCAAGACAAAACAGGGCATAGAAAAATCTTTCTTATTATTTGTATAATAGGGCAGATTATTTCCTGTGCAAACTGCATGCTCAACGTTTTTTTTTTGAATGAGCTCAACTTGAACGTGCTCGTTTTTAGCGATGCAACGATAGATGCATTGAGTGGAGGGATGTGTATTTTTACTTTGACCTTCTTTGCGTTCATAAGTTCAATCACGTCTGAAAAGTCGAGGACTTTCCGTATGGGCATGGCTAACTTCTGTCTCACAGTGGGTTTCCCCATTGGAACTTCAGCGAGTGGATTTGTGTTAAAGTATACGGGATATTACGGTTCCTATGGACTGGCTATGGCATTATTTGTTGTCAACCTAACATACACCATCTTCGTTCTGAAAGACCCGAAGAGAACCCCGGAGAACAAAAAGGTAAACAAATATTTTATTCTCTATTATCTTTATTCCAATCGTAGGTCATTCACTAATGGACAGAGGCCCTTTAAGAAAGGTGGAACTTCCCCAGAACTACGCTAGGCTAGCATAGAGGCAATTGTAGGACGTAGATTCACGACGGGTATGCTGCAACCTACTCTTACTACCTACCACCACCTTTCGGTACCGGTACGGTTGCTTGCTACTTATGACACTTTGTATAGGAGAAGATACTATTCCATTCTGCCGGTAACTCATAGTACCTACTCTTATCTTTTTTTACCGTCATACAGCCTACTGCAAAACTGCGTTAAGAAACATTGAAATTTTCTGCTTTTAATAGTCAAAATGAAAGTTAAGACAATGTAATTATTGTGTTATTTACTTATGGGGCATAATTTTAACACGTCACACATCACAACATTAACATACTTGGCGAATATCAAGTTTGAATATATTATGATTTAAGTAAAAATAACCTACTACATTATATATATATATATAACTACGTCAGGTGTCCACAACTCGACTCCCTGTTTGCGCCTATATATATTTACTTACGCTACTACTGTTATATACAAAATTGATATATTTTTTCATCGCTACCACCACCATCTGAGGTCCACTTCTGGACATAACCGTCCCCAAGAAAGACGGAATTATGCCCATACTTGCAGCGCTGGACAATCATGTTGGCAAACGCAGAGCGCAGTTTTCGCGACAAGGATACTGCTGCCCATTCCCGCCAAAATCTGTCGGCATATATATATATTTATTTGTTTATATTATATAACTGTATATATACATATATATTATGCTTTATTACGTCAAAAATTTAATTTGTTTTATTTAGAAAACAATATTCTGTAGCTATATAATCAAAAAGAACAATAGCGAATATAAAAATCAATGAAGTTTCTACTAAAAAAAAACATATAGTGTACAAAAACTGGAAAACTTCCTTTTTGAAAATTATGATCCCAAATTAAAAAAAATATACCGAGTAACTAATCCACAGTGTGTTTATATTCACGAACAATTTAAATATTTGCTGTATTGTGTAGATTTAAGATTTTAATCCGAATATGAATTCTATTTCTATTGTAAGTAGGACTATCATCACTTAAGCCAAGGGTAATGACATGATTTTGTGGTAGTTCTAATCTACATCGATACTAATCTTATCTATTTCACTTTGTCACAATGTCACAATAACACCATAAAAGTTACTTTAGACCAAATACATGTCCGCAAACATAATACCGACATATAATATCTACAATAGAAAATATTAGAAATCAATATTTACTTCAAATATGTAGGGCTATATAAATAAATTTAATAAAGCCTGACACAAAAACCTTATAAAGAAACGATAAATGAAATATTTAAATTAACCCTTATAGCGTCTAGGTCTTAAACACCCACAGTAATTAAATAAATATGTGTACAGTTCAACACAATTCATTGCATTTTATTTTACTATCCGCAAAACAAAACAGTTTATAAGAACATAAAAGTGCATTTTAACATCTGATGGAATAGTTTTCTTTTTTTTTGGGATAAGTTGAGTGGAAGTTCATAAAACGATAAACATAGTTTTCAGAAGTAATAAATAAAGGTCTATTCAAGCGTCAGATTCAGCTTAAGTCTTAGTTTACTGCACGATTGGGATAAACGCTAAGAAAATAAAATAATATTGTACACATAGCTACAGATCAACCTATACAAATTTGTCAAAATTTCAATAAAAAAGTAAAATGTCATATATATTACAATCCGTTAATTCTACAATCTGATATATCTGAATAATGACTCGCGTTAAATATTTATGTTTATTATGAAATTTTGATGCAATTTGTGTATGTTGATCAGTCGCATCTCAGGGCATCTACCCAAATGCGCCAAAAAAGAATGTTAATATTACTTGTACCATATCATAAAAAAATATGTTTTAATAGGCATCATTCGATCATTGTAGATATTGAATGGAAGAGTTAGTATTAAGAAGGGCCAGCTAAGAAATATCAAGAATAAACGCGTGTATGAAAGGATTAATGCAAATAAAGGAAGTGAGATATGTATCTTAAGGTGATGTATTATATATTTTTTTTATCATATGTATTAATTGCGTTTATTTATTCAAATATGTATGTCACGTTTATCGGTTGTCTATTATATATATCTAGTCTATTGCATATATATTGACTGCGCCACTATATTTTTTTTTATGTTTCGTATAATGGTTGACTGGGAGATAATGCCAGCTGGCATTAAGTCCGCCATTTGTACATTTGGTAATATTTTGTGCAATAAAGTTAAATAAATAATTAAAAATGTATGTAGTCTAACAGTATATAAATTAATATTATAACCAAATCAATCTGTACATGTGGATGAAGGTAATATCGCTTGTTAGTTACCTAAGAAATAAGCTTGAATAGACCTTTATTTATTACATCTAACACTATACTTATCGTCTAATAAACTACCACTCTATATATCACAAAAACATAAGATTATAAAAGAAAAATATTTCATCATACGTTAAAAACACACTTTTGATTTCTTATGAACTGTGTGTTTTAACGATAGTAAAATAAAACATATCATCATTAAGAATAATGAACAGATATCAGATTACATTAAATTTAATTAAAATACTTATTTTCCTTTACTTTCACCTGGAACAAATAAGAGCTCATTAGTTAATTGAAGCGGTAATCAGGCATTGTGAATTATTTTAGTAAATGCACATTTAACATTCTTTATAAAGAATGTTAAATGTGCATATTTTCTACTCTTGAGTAAAAAACTACGTGTGTAACGTAGACAGTATTGGCAGAGAGAATGTTTAAAATTAGGAAGTCACTTAAAAGCGACGATCTATATCGAACTCCGTCAACAGAAAATGGTAGTGAACAAGGTGGTACATAAGGTCGTTCAGTAACGAGTGAAGTGCCTTGAAGTACCGGCAGTGTGCCGTTGGGCAAGTACTGGCAGAGTAGAGTTACTATTCTACCTCCTTCTGTACCAGGTATCGTAAGAGGCGACTAAGGTACCAGAAATGATAGATAAAACTTGGGCAGGTTTCCGCCCAAAACGCCCCTCTCAACTCAACGCCCCTTTTGCGCCTTTATCAATTTTAAGGTTATTTTCACTGTCAGCTAACTATCGCTATAAGGAATTACTTACACTTATTTTAATTTTCATGATTGATAAAAATATTTAATTAATAAATAAATTTGATCTATTGCTTCACGCTACATCTTGAATTCTTATTTACATCTCAGCTCTAACAACTGTTATATACTACATTCATAACGTATGAAATAATGGTTTAGTTATAATTTAATTAATATTGGTTACCCTCAAAATTGGTCGTTGTTTTCATTTCATCAATTTAATTTTTAGTTATTTGTATTAGATTAATATTATCAAGATTAATTTTAGTATAGATAGGAACACCTGACGCCATGTATAATACATACATAGATAGACAAACCAATTATACTTGACCTATATCATTTGTTCTTTCTGATAAACGATAAAATTCAAACTGAATTATCACTTAATTATTTTAGTCCAAAAGAATAGCGTGGCAAAGCGTAACAAATTCGCGAAACCGTTAATAAAAAAATGACTGTACATCATAATGGAAATAATACAGAAACTGCTGAGGAGTTGCCATTTAATCAAAATGGAACAGAAGATAAGCCAGAAGATGAAACTGAAGCAGAAACAAGTCCTGGACAGAAATGTTTGAACGTTTTTAAAAATATAACTGTGGAACCAACAGTGATGCTGTTCATTATACCATACATAATAAGCACACTGACGATGGCAAATCTAAGCATAGAGAAAGCATGCAGAGTCAACCTCAACTTCTCCGATGAGATCTGTACGGCAATAAGAGAGCAAACATTGGATAGCCAGAATCCGTTCGAGAGAGAAGTACAAGTGCTAGTTACAACAGCTATGACATGGAAGACATACATAACAGCGACGATCCCGTGCTTACTTGGCTTGTTTGTCGGACCCTGGCAAGACAAGACCGGACACAGAAAGATCTTCCTTATTTTAAATCTTGCGGGAATGATGTTGGGGAGTGTGAACTGCATGATCAACGTGTATTTCTTCAAGGAGCTTAATTTACAAGTGCTTGTGTTCACTGATGCTGTGATAGAAGCATTGAGTGGAGGAATGTGTGTGTTCGTTGTAACCATATTCGCTTACATAAGTGCTATTACTTCCGAGAAATCGAGGACTTTTCGGTTGGGTATGGTGAATTTTAGCCTCACTGTTGGATTCCCGATTGGAACAGCTGCAAGTGGTTTCGTGTTAAGACACTTAGGATTCTATGGCGCTTATGGTCTAGTTTTGGGGTTGTATGGGGTGAACATGCTGTACAACTCTTTCGTATTGAGAGACCCGAAAAGAGATGCGGAACAAAAGAAGGTATCTACTTAATTTATATAATAATAATAATAAAACTAATACAGAATGGCAATGTTGTTACGGATAATTGATAACAGGGAGACAATATTTTATTATATTCCCATAAAAAGAAAGAATACATATTTGAAGTACGTTATATATATATATATATATATATATATATATATATATATATAGAGTAAGTTATCAATCGTACGATTCTAATGATTACATCACATAATATCTATATTGATGTACATGCTCAGATGTATAAAAGGATAAAGCAATAAACTATGTTACTTACGAAAAATAAGCACGTTGACTGTTGATTATTATCAATTTTTTATTTAAACTTCCATTAATTCAAAGTGATGTTTTTTTAACTTATTTAAAAATGCGAAAAATGATGGCCAACCATTTGTAGTTCATCAACTAACAATCCGGACTCATTATCTGACTACGATGGACGCTCTTTACATTTTTTTTATATTATGAAGTCATCAAATAAGCATACGGTCCGCTTGATGATATACGTGACCGCAGCTAATAGACACTCGTAGCATCACCAAGATATCACGAGCGTGTTGCCAACCCGGTGAACTGAAAATACAATGTCACATTTACCCAGAAATTTCACTGCCTCTCTTACCATTTATACCGTAATGCGAACACTGTTATTTGTCGATAGAAATAGGTAAATGTGAGTTACTAATGGAGACGACCCGAAACACGAAACGGCGACGATGAAACTGCATCGAATATCTTTAATATTCTTAAAAAAGTTTGAAAACCGTTATCAGAGATAGTGAATCCCTAATACTCTCATATGATAATTAAAATTTCACCTTCAATTTTAATTTAACCTTGTCATGCACTAAAATATTTATGAACATAGATATACAGATCACTTATCCACCGTTCGCGTTACAATCAACAACCTTTATTCTAATTGGAACATTTTTGAATTATGAACGTCAAAGGAGGAGGAAGTCGTTTGTAAATTCAATATCAAAGTCTAATCAGTTTAGGTCTAGATGTACTGAGAACTGTTAGATGTTCAGACATTGAACTGATAATGTAGACTTAACCAGGTTTTAAATGAAACAGAAATGTTGGGTTTTTCCAAAGGTGACGGTATACATACTAACTATTGAATATAATAATTTAGAGATTTAAAGAATTGATTTAAAAAATATATTTAAAAAGTCAACAAAGTTATCAAGACAAAAAAAATTGTTGTTATAAGTTTTATCTGGGTGGTGATTAATGTTATACATAAGTAATTTTACAATTCTTAGTTGACACTACGACACCAAATTACGACACGACTTGAATGAATGTACATTATATCAGCTATTGGACGCCTACTCTTTCACATAGGCCTCCTGAAAATAGGGTATTGTTGGCCATATCTCTGCGTTGGGCAATCGTGGTAGCAATCGCAAACTTCTGCAACAGGGATTCTTCTACTTATTCCCGTCCCATGCATTTGAGCTACGCTGCTTGGGATGGTTATACCGCCACCCGTCGATCCCGGTACCTTAGTCCCGCCTTTTACGACACCTGGTACAAAGAGAGGTACTATTCTGCTCTGTCGGTAACACATGACTCAGTATTTTTCGCATAAACAATAAAAGTCTAAATTTTCGTATACAATATTTATATTTAATTAAACTTGCTTCAGAAAAAAATAACTTACGTATTTAGAACGCTGTTTACCTAATGATTTGCTTAGAGGTGTTTATATGCGTATTTATATAAATTTTTACAACAAATCATTAGGTGAAGTAACAATTATTAATACAGCTATACCGTTAATTAGGAAACTATTATGTTTATTGCTTATTTTATTGTCATTAATAGAAAAAACAGTTAATGACCTCTAAAAAGCAATTATTCGTCAATAACATTATTATCCATTTTACTACCGGATTGATGATAATTCTGTTAGCAGTTCCATTATCAACATGTAAATTTACAATCTTACCGATAATATCACTACTAATCCCCGCCTACATAAATTGTATAAGATTCTATCTTGGGGCATATTCAAACACCGCTTATGATTCCTAGAGTTCGGATCAGTGACTAGTTGTACATCAAACAGTGACACGATGAAGACGAACGAAGAAAGTGACGATAATTATAAAACTACAGAACAAACAGAGACTGATCAATTAAAAGAAAAATTTCTATTAGAAAACGATAAAAATAATGACTACGCAGAGAAATTTGAACTGAAAACATTGAAAGATAAAATTTCTTTTGCATTAAAAAATATAACGTTTGAACCAACTATGATATTGTTTGTACTATCATCCGTGCTCATAATGATAACAACGCAGAATTTGAATTTGGAAAAAGCGTGTCGAGTCAACTTGAATTTCACAGACGAGATTTGTAGTTCGCTCCGGAGTCAGAGTCTCGAGAGCCAAAACGAATATGAGAGAGAAGCCCAGTTACTCCTAGCCTGGGCACTAAGAGCCAAGACCTATGTGTCGGCGACAGTGCCCTGTCTTCTGGCATTATTCATCGGCGCGTGGTCTGATAAAACTGGACACCGAAAAGTGTTTATATTACTACCAATCGCAGGGTCAGTGTTGGTGTGTCTTAACAATATAGTGAACGTGTATTATTTTTACGAACTCAAATTAGAGGTTCTGATCTTCTCCGAGGGTATTATAGAAGGTTTGACTGGTGGATGGTGTATTTGTTTACTCACAATTTTTTCATACATTGGTTCTATTACAACCGAAGATACAAGGACTTTTCGCATAGGTTTGATTAACTTCTTTTTAACTGTCGGATTTCCCATCGGTATGGGATTGAGTGGAATTATGCTGAAGAATTACGGGTTTTACGGATGCTATGGAACAGCTGCTTGTTTGCAGACGATCAATTTGTTGTACAACATATTTTACATCAAAGATCCTAAAAGAACCAAAGAACAAAAGAAGGTAACAACTTTATTTAAATACATAATAAAGATATTTATAAACGCGTTCAGCGTTATAACTTATCTACCTATATCTGTGGGTACTGTATTAAGGCTTTATGATTTTAACATGGCAGTGGCCATGTGACAATCTTCATTGACTTTATTTCATAATCTCAATAAATAAATTTACTAAGATTTTGACATTTCATGTTGTATATTAAAATACGCCATCACGTCCCACCATACGGGACTCGAACCTGCTTTTTTCCTTAATACGAAACAAAGTTTGCGAACTTATACCAACAACAATTATAAGTAATCTACTGAACGTCACTCAAAACCGCTATTTATCTTAACAACTTCCCTTTGTATTTGACCAAGAGTAAAATTACAGACAGATGCCGAGGTACCGTATAATTAGGGACCATCTACTTCATCTTACTCACAAAACCATAGACGCCATACCTTTAATCTACCCTTATTTGTCATTAAAACTTCAAATAAATGTAAAATTTTCTCAACCAGATAAGTTGAAGAGTATAATAATTTCTTTAATCAACTTGGTGTCTAGACTTAGTCACTCTTAAAAATCGTTGCCTTAAAGCCACCTAAATGGTAAAGTTGAGTAAGTCGGTTTATTGCAGATAATTTGGCTTAAATAAAGTAAATATTTTCTTTTCAATTTCGGTGTGTAACAGTAAAAGTACTATCTTATCAAAAAATCGATCCAAACGTATGTACAATGCGTATTTCATTTATTGGCATGTATTTATCAAGCGTTTATTGCACCTAACCTAAATAGGTTACTGATTATATTTTTAAAACAGCTTTTACCAATTTTCCACATAACGGACCCAATAGCGAATTCGGTTGTATCCTTATGTATATTTAAGTATTATATTTATTATACCTTTCATCATTATCATCGTATTCATCATTGGAAGTCCACTGCTGGACTCAGGCGTCGCCTGGAAAGAGGGAATTTTGCCCATAATTGCCATGCTGGGCAAGCGTGTTGACATTCACAGAGCGCAGCTTTCGCTTTTATTTGATAAGTTTATATACGTTTCTAATAACCACCACTTTAGCTACTTTTCTGTCTTATCAGATGGTTGACTGGTAGATAATTATACCACTTGGCAATATGTCCACCATTGGTATTTTGTGTTTTCGATGTAAGACGTCCACTGTTTGGATAAATGCTCGATATTTCCGTTTGGAACGATTTTCGCCCATAATTACTGGGCCTGCACTATATTTAAGAGCAAATCTTCTATTTCTTGGGGGTGCCTATGTCATTCAGCAGACGTCCCGTGACATCAATATCATATGATAGTGGTGATATTATTGCATAAAACCTATAAAAAAGTTATAAAGATTGTCTTTTGTTTTGTAATAACACATTCGAAGTCGTGGGGTTTGGCAGCGTGGAATAGTGACTGCCCTCATACAAGTTGTCGTAAAAAGTGACTGAGTTACCAGAATCATATATCCACTTAAAGCTGCGTATCAAATATGTAATGTAGATTGCAGCATATATTATATTATATACATAGCGTAGAGTCTAGCTGTATGCTAAAGGACTGTAGATGTTAAACAATCAATTTGACATTACAAAATGAATACAAGTGATAAAATTAAGTAATGTTATTAAAAATGATTTATAGCTCAGAATAAATACCCACACTATGTAATGGATGGAAAATACATGTCCAAAGGATTACTTTTTACGATGAAGATAGTCCTTATAATCCTTTGCACAACACGTGCGTGTGTATTGTTACCTTTCTTGCATATTATACTGATGTATTTGTAAATAAACCATCACCTGTCAGCGTGATTACGCGTGATATTTGTTCTGTTACAGTACTGATTAAAATCAGGTAGATTCTGAAACCTAGCTTTTCTAGTATTCGTATAAACAGTAATTGAATTACAAAAACAGCGACTTCAATATTCAACTTTATGGTGTTTGTATTAAAACCTGTATTGTTCAACAGCACGACAAACAAGGAGTGGGTCATTTCTTCAGAACATTCTTCGATTTGGCCAACATCAGGGATACATTGAAGGTGGTTTTCAAAAAAGGTCCCAACAAGCGGAGGCTCAGGATTATAATGCTGCTCTGCGTTGTCACCATCCTTTTTGGGCCTATGTTTGGTATGTAGTTGAATTTTTAATAAATATTTTTCTTATTCCAGCAGTAATTCATTTACTTCCGACCATGCTATGTTCCATAGTACAGAAATAGG
Source organism: Heortia vitessoides (assembly GCA_020976665.1). Classification (NCBI taxonomy): domain Eukaryota; kingdom Metazoa; phylum Arthropoda; class Insecta; order Lepidoptera; family Crambidae; genus Heortia; species Heortia vitessoides. The sequence goes on along the minus strand of JACJUM010002819.1, from coordinate 16,261,236 downwards.
CCTAACAGCACATATCTTGGTCGTCAAGGTCGTGGGTTTGATCCCCACTCAGGACTAATATAGTAATGAAGATTATTTGATCTGGGTCTAGGTATTATATGTATGCATTTAAGTATTGTATTTGTTATATCTTTATTGTCTAATGTTCTTAACAGAAGTGCTAAACATTTATTTCTGACTCAAGTCAATGTACGAGATGTTAAATTAATTAATTATTATTTATTTATCATGTAGTTGACTTTCCGGCATATTTTATTGGCCTTACCAATGATATTATTGAGATAGAAAATTAATAGCAGAACTGAATGATTAATTTGAAATGTTTTAAACGATCACAGTAAACGTATTATCAATTTAACGTCAAATGTCCAATGTTGGACTTGAGGCTTTTTAAGAGATCTCCAATAGGATCGCTTGACAGCGCAATCAACGCCATCTCGTGACTACAGTCAGATTGTATACCCATTTTATAGGTGTTTGAAATGGTACATGGCTTGGTATTTCTTAAATTTCTTCATAACAAACAAACAATCAAATATTACATCATTATAGTTTTGTAATTGCCTAATATACTGCATGTGGTGCAGTTTTATTAAGGCATTACTATTCTACTGTAATAACCACTGATAAGAACAATTGTCTACATAACTAAATGTATAGTAAATAATTATTATCAGTGGTAAATAATTGTCTCGTTGGTTGTCCTGAATACTATATTGTCTGAAATAAATAATTAAATTATAATACACATAAGATAATCTAAATAAGTTAATATGTCACGAATACATTGCGTTTCGGTATGACAGTGGAATCTGTGGAATGTGTTATAATATCTTTAAGTGACAAGGTTTACAATGCGCTAGTGACTCTTATGTCATTACGTATAAGCCGTGGGGTACCGGCAAAGTAGATCCCTCTGTACCAGGTGTCGTAAAAGGCGACTAATGTACTAGAACCGACAGATAGCCGTATATCTATTCGAGACTGTGTAGCTCAAATTCATTGGTGGGGATGGGCAGTAGCATCCCCGTCGCGAAAGCTGCGCTCGGCGATTCCCAACACGCTTGCCCAGTGCGGCAATTATGGGCAAAATTCCCCCTTCCTTGCGGAGGCCTATATCCGGCAGTGGACTTCTAATGGCTGTATTGATGATTACGAGTGACTATAAGCTGTTGAGACGCCTACTATTACTGTATGCTTATTTGTCGATCTGGTCAAATAAAAATATATCCCTTAAACTCTGCCAGTGCACGAGGGTACAATCGGGCATGGGGTGGCCTAACAATGAGCGGTTTCGCCCTTGCCTACGGTCTCGCTGGATTTGACGTATGAGTATTCCAGCATTAGGTTCTAAACAAGGTAGTGATGAATTCTATATATATTTATTTATAATAATAATAATAACTTTATTCAACAACAAAAGGTGTCTTAAACTGAAATAAATTTTGATACTAAGGTACCTAATACTAGGTCTAGCCTGTTCTTATAGGCACCTATTTTAAGTGATGGGCCCGATGACGCAGATGGTAGTGATCCTATCTTATACGCCAAGGGTCGTGGGTTCGATTATCACTCAGAGCAAATATTTATTACGTGTTAATCTGTCTCTGGGTGTTATATATATGCATTTAAGTAGTAAATCGGTGTTTCTTCTGTTGTCTAGCGGCCGTAATACAAGTGCTTTAAGCGACTTACCACGGAGTCAGATCAATGTATGAGATGTTATGGGAGTTTGGAATTATTGTATTAAATATTTAATATTCCCTTTCAGGTGAAATGTCGGTACTGTATATGTCGACAAGGTACCGCTTCAACTGGGACGAGGTCAAGTTCAGCTTGTTCCAAACATACAATTTTATCACTCATACTATTGGTAAGTTTGACATAGTTTTAAAAAATATTTCAGCATCATCATATGCAGTTTTTAAAATCGGCCATTTTTAAAATAGATTATAGATTACTAGAATATTACTCGCTGCTTCCTGCGGTTTAGTCATACTAGTATACCGCTACCGTTTTTATGAGAAAATGGAAACTAAATATATTATTTGTTAATCATGAAACTTTCTATTTAAGAAATAAATACTTCTACTTCAGTTTCTTATTATAAGAGTGCAAAAAAAGGTGCTATAGATATATATATATATATATATATATAAGGAGAAGTTGACATATCAACGCAGCACCTAATGTGTTTGAATAGCCTTTTATAACTTAGGGATTACTAAGAAAAGATTATTAGATATTCACCTCCTAAGGAGGTCCGTTTTACCCCGGGTGCTAAATTGGCATGTAAATTTAATGTTTATGAAGTTATTCGAGTAGAATTCAATACAAAGGTTCTTTCTTTAAAAATTACGAAATATCTGTGAATATCTATACAAAAATCAACCTTTAAGGGGATGAAAGGGGGTGCATTATTAATTTAAAAGTTTTACAATTTAACGCGGGTGAAACCACGGGGCAATGCTAGTATATAACATATAGTTTATTTAAAGCATTGAAACTCCGTCTTCACTCGTCTTCGTTAGAAGAATAAATATGAATAGAAGTAGTATACACAAATTATATTTTAAATAGTCTAACAATAAGTATTAGTCCTAGTCTACATCGAATGCTCAATTTTAAGGAACTATCTTCTCCATCACCGTGTTCAGCAAATACCTCCAATGGCATGACTCCATGCTGGGTATTATATCAACCGTCAGTAAGATTGCCGCGTCTTTCGTCTACTGCTTCGCGCCTAACGAGAAAATATTCTATATAGGTAAGTGCCGATATGACAGCTGTCAAACTAGTTTATTTTTTTAATTATGTTAATTGTTTTAATTGTCTTAATTTTTGGTTGATCTACTATATTACTAACTAACGAGCCCTGGCTTCATTCGGGTGCGATGAGGATAAAAATGGTTATAGTGGGTTATGCCTAAGAGATAGATATAGCCACCATAGACTTACTCGTACACTTTTTTAAGATATACATTATATTATTTTGATCTATATGGTTGGGTTCAGCCAGCGTTTGCGATGTAAGCGCAAAAAATTGTGTTAATTTACAACATCACATTAGAAAGCTACAACCATCAGTGTTTTTTTTACTATATTATGCATGTATCCCTACTAATATTATAAATGCGAAAGTAACTCTGTCTGTCTGTCTGTCTGTTACGCTTTCCCGCTTAAACCTCGTAACCGATTTTGATGAAATTTGGTACAGACAATCTTTAGACCCTGAGAAAAAACATAGGCTATTTTTTAACTCGAAAAAACGGTTGTAAGGGTCAAACCCCGTCGAAAAGGGGATGGAAAGTTGTTTGGAAGTATCGCTATTTTTAGAGCTAGAAACTTGAAACATATTTTTCAAGCCATTGATTCGATATAAATAAACATGACATTCAAATTTTATATAAGTTAATGTAAAGAGGTATGGTACTCAAAAAGTAACTATTCTCCGAGGACGAAGTCACGGGCACAGCTAGTTATGCATATAAACCTTCCTTTTGAATATCTATTTAATAAAAAAACCGCATCATTACCTATATCGTTATTTAAAGATTTAAGCACACATAAGGACAGACTGCGGGAAGTTACTTTTTTATACTATGTAGTGATGCCATAAGTATTTAATTATGCAAGTAATGTAACATTCATCAATTAATCTTTACAAAAGATGTGGCAAATTATGAAAAAGAAATTATGGCGAAATACCAAAATACCTATACAATTCGAGTGACAATATTACATTGACATCTGTCAATCTAATGAATAAAAAAATGTTAAAGCCAGCATCTGCTAAATCTTATAATACGAGTATAATACTAGCATTCCGCCTGTGAGTTTGTTCGGCTTGAAATCTGTTTTCTTTCCTATGGATTCAAGTTTTCCATGCCAATTTTCTTCTAAACCTTATCATTGGCCGTCATAGCTCAACAAGCCAAATACACTTTCGCATTTTTAATATTAGTATAAATGGCGATAGATCTTTCTTTACCTACCTTAATTAGCGCTAACAAATTAAAAAATGTATAGTGTATGATTTAAATTTACCAAATAGCAACTAAATACCCTGAGGAATTTAGTACTTAAATTATGTAACACAGAAGATTTGATTGTATCGTGTATGTATGTATTGTTGATCGGATTGTAAAGGTCAATGAACTTTGGCAGCAAATAATACAAGAGCTGCCAATCTATTTTACTTTTAAATAATAACAAAAAGTATCAAATGCAAATTATTATATGTAGCAAATTTTCTTTGAAAATGTGTTTTTCTCGTTTATTTAAAATTGTTTGACTTTTCTATGTCATTGATGTTAACTGGCGTTAATCAATCTGCTTAATACGGTGGGGTTATTTACTTTATATGCATTATATGTATTTCACCTTTACCGTATATTAATTACATATCCATGGCGATGTGCGCAATGCTATGTTCTGGGTCGAGGGTTGGAGAGGAAGTATTACTATTGAATATCATATTATAATAGATAATATATTATGTTTCATAATATCCTGAGGGCAAGCAAATGCTGCATTAAAGGTTATATTAATGCTAATACTGATTGATCAACGGGCCCGATGGCGCGTTCAATAGTGGTCATTTTTTGTGCGCTAAGGGTTATGGGTTTGATCTCCACTATTATATGATGAATATATATCTTTGTTAAATATATATATATATATATATTTATTTATATATAATATATTTTATTTTGGATGTAACTCGAGAAAATTTTGACATCCGTTAAAATAATAAAAAAAGTTTTTATTGTGTCTGATCAACGTATACATTGCTTATTACTACTTGAAACATAATATGAATGATAAAACTGCTTAGGATTTAATTGAATTGCTCTAACGTCTATTATTCAGACAAAGGATTGTTAGCGTTAAAGGGTTTCAATAATATCTACCACTATTGGAAACTTCATCACCATCAGTTTTTCTTGCAGGTTATTTCTGGTGCTACAAACTTTGTTGTAAGACCGGTGCTCGGCTTTCTTTTGTTTATGGTGTTCAGTAAATCTTTTACAGATATTACCATTGAATTAGAATTTAAGAGTGTAAATAACTTGAATCTCCCTTACTAACATGTTACTAATAAATTATTGCAGCTCCCATGGTCGAGATATTAAACGGGACGTCACTGCTAGCTATTAGATCGATCGTCTCCAAACTTGTGCAACCTAATGAACTTGGTAAGTCAATAATAGTGTAAACAACTTTAGCCCTTAGCTTCTCTTGGTTCGAGGTGATATTACTTTAAAGAATCTATTTTGATAGATGAACAGAATGTAACTGTTTGAGGAAAATGTGAATAATTTTTTCACGAGCACTTACAGGTTATTGGGTCAATTAACTTGCGCATTTTGTTGAATTTACGTCTTGGTTATATATATATTGAGAAAGATTCGATATATTTTCATATCAGATAAAACTTTTTGCGTCTATGCCCACGGCCACCTTGTACAACAACTGCTCACATGTGGCTTTTAAAAAAAAAGTTTTTACTCAAACCCTTAAAGCTAAATGGTCGAGCGCAGTGCTTGTATCTGAGGAATCCCTTGCAGACGCTTTAAATATGGGATGATTTCCTTTTGGAATATTTTCTTATGGACTGCAGTAAGTTTTTTTTATGAAGTGAATTAATCGGTTTCTAAGCGGGAGCTGTTTGAATTGCACGTGGGCTGTTGCCACAGCCGGCTTATCAAAAATATACATTATCAAACAGCTTACATCATTTGTTATTTTTAAGAACGATTGCTGCAAAAAAACGAAAGGTTTTACAAAAAAAAAATAATATTTACATATACCGCGTTAAAGCCTTAAATGAATAGTTTTATAATGAGCTCATTATATATTATAGCTTTTACCTGCTACATCTCTGGCTTTGAAGCTCTGTATTAAATTTTTCTTAGATATTCTTTAAACTATTTATATAATCTACAGCCTTTTAATAAAACCTACCAAAATTCCACTTAAATTAAAATGCCATTATGGATCTTGCAGATTCCAATATGTACCAACCATGAAGAGACGACCAAAGTGAGAAATACCGGAATAGTTAGATAATTGTTCATAAGTTCTAAAAAACGGTACTGTCGTCGAAACCCCAACATGGCCAAGATTCAATATCCTCTGAAACGATTAACTAACACACACTTCCGTTTCGTTTTTCTGTACTTGATATACTTATTATGGAAGAACGAGTATTTCAATTAGATACAATGAATATTTTACTATCATGTGTTATTTGATTCTCAGAAACGCAACGGGCACAATGAATTTTGTCATAACAACAAACAATCACCACATTCTGTATCTCAGTTCAGGCAATGTTTATTTTGTTCATATGTCTAATTAGATTTTTTTTATCGCATCGATCATGTTTTAAGTATAATCGCGATTGTAACTACGCCGATTATATCCAAAGTATGCATATACCTTACTTTGGATACGATATGAAATTATATATTTACATAATAAACATAAAAGACAAAAAAATGCATTCCGCTGGTTGTCATGAAATTCACTTTTTATGGTAACCAAAAACAAGGATTTTAAGTGATAGATCGAGTATAGATACAGCCATTTCTGCGGGTCTGGGTCTTAACTGGATTTTACCGCTTTATTATTAGTAGCGGATAAATTAAGACATTTTAATATGTGCTATACTTCTTTATATATATTTATATATAGCTTAATAAAGACCTCTGTCAAAGTAACGTGTTTTTTAAAGGTTATTTGGTTGATTCTATACATTATGGTTCATATTATACAAAGGTTTCACGCCTTTGTAACCTAAACAATAATAATAACAAATTAAGATGCCAAATACTATTATGCCAATATGAATAACTCGTTCGACAATAATAAATTCAAATCAAGTTACATTTACAAGAATACAGTTCAATTTAAGGTCCAAATTTCACTTTTGGAACTTTATTTACTACTGCTAATTACGCGGATTTTTTTTGATATTATCAATGACACTATATTATTTTTACAGGGAAAGTCAACTCAATATTTGGACTAACAGAGAACCTTATGCCACTGGTATACGTGCCATTATACACTAAAGTCTACACAGCCACCATGGAAGTGTTGCCAGGAGCCGTATTTTTGATGGGTGCCTCTATGACATTACCAGCTGTTGTCGCATTTATGTAAGTTACTAATTAAGGTTTGCTTTCGTTAAGCCTACAATTTTCCTTAAAAAAAAACTTTTCTGGAAGCTTAGTTGCTCTAAAGACTTAACTAATTATTATTTTTAAGTTCTTAACTTTACAAAACAAGTACTGCAGTAACAAAATTATGAGTTACTCGTAATTTTATATTTAATATGATTTAGTCAAATTTAACCAACGTTATCTAAGCCTCCATTTATATTTAGAAAACATGGTTATGAACTTTTTGTGTTTGCAATAAACCTACGACACAATAACAAAGATCAGCTGATCTTCTGTGTTTAACCAAATCTGCGTATTACGTTAAATATTTAGACTACATTCATTAAAAAAGCGTCAAACGAATAAATTCCATTACACTCCATTTAATTGGAAAATATATACGAATACCTTTTATGACAACATTTTTTTATCTTTTTCGAAAACTAGATAAACAAAATGGACGATCCAGAGATAAGTGCTATATCTAAGGATTACCGATCGCAGACATATGATAAGAGCAATCGAAATAAGCAATTATAATTGGTAAATTTGAGCCTATCCCAAATTTTATCGGACGATAAAAGATATAGCTGTAAATGTACTGAGGCCGCTAATTCGCAACCGAGCGTGCTCGTTGAGTGCTCTAGATAAGGTTTCAAGGAAGAAAAACATCAATTTGGTTTCAATAAAGATAAATAAAAATGAATATATTTAAAAAAAACATTCGCTTCACGGTTTCCCGGCTTTAGCTTGCATTGAGCGCTCCAAAATGACATGTGTGCCGAAGCGACAACAGTAAACGGAAAATATAAAATACCTATTTATCTGAAATTAAGAATCTTGTCAGTTTATTTATGAAATGCAACTTTTCTTTAACGTCATGTAAATAACATAACGTAACGGTATAGTATCAAATATAAATATTTGATACTTTAACGTGTTTTTTATGAAATATCAACAAATAATCTCACATCGTGTTCTTGATACCGGAGTTTTCGTACTCTACTTCTTGACCAGCTATTTTAGCAGATACTTTAATTCCGAGTGTGGATTCTTTTAATATTAACCTTCAATCAAATTCTATATACTACTATCTACACAGAAAGATTTTGTAAATACAACCTGAAATAATGCTTTTCAAAAATTGAAAACGCTACAGAGTTTTATATACAAAAAAATATTTTAAATATATTATATAATATATAATAATTCAAAATCTCATCAATATTCTTAGGCACTTCGAGCCTCGTCTATCCCAAAACAACCCCGTCAACCTGTCCCCAAACTTAAAGGTCAAGACCTGTTTAAAGGTCTAATAGGGCCCGATTCTTCCGCAAATGGAAGGCCCAAAGGACATTTCAACCAAAAGGACTCTCGAGTCTAAACCTTTGTGATCACTAACTAAACTCTATTGTAGGATATAAATAAAAATATACTATTTGTGTAAAATTCAGTAAACGTGACTGTGTTCTTGTCTGTATGTAATTAATAATTAATAAATTTAAGATATATCTTAATTTATGGTTTCTAAATTTAAATAACGAAAATGTTTCCCATAATTGCCGTGCTGGGCAAGCATGTTGCCAATCACAGAGCTTTCACGACCGGGATAATAATTTCCATCCCCGCCCGATGCGTTTGAGCTCCATTGTTTCTGGTACCTTAGTCGCCTGTTAAGAAATCAGGACAGTAGGAGGTACGACTCTACCCTGCTGGTACCTCAAAATCAATAATTACAAATAATTACAGCATTTCGGACTTTAAACCTCATAAAGCATGAGAGTATTAACGATTTACATTTTTTTTATTTCAGTTGGCTGTTTACTGAGCACAGACGAGTACTGAAAAAGAAACCCCTCGACCACGAGACTGAAATACCTTTAAATAGCACTTCATAGAATTGTCTATAAACTCAAAAAAACTGTCATTCGAATTTATGATAGATAAACGAGGTTCGTATAAAATACAAAGTATGCGAGGCGAATGCTAAAGCTGGTTACGAATTATAAGGTGCATAGAACAAACCAGATAATAAAATTTGCCGAGTTATTTTGATCTAATCGAACGCCAATATTAAATATTTTTTTAATCCACTTTGCATACTTTATATTTTATTTACAGACCCTTTTAGTTGGTATATTGGTTGTTATATAAGGTGAATTCGATATTAGAAAATAGAACCAGGGTATTGATTCTGTGGTACTGCAACAAACTCCATTTTATTTACCCAATATTTTTGTACCAAAATGATGGATTATTAAAAACCCTACCTAGTAATTACCAAACTAGTAATTTAAAGTCAATAGTTAAGATACACTCATAGTATCGTTCTCTCGTATCTCAATATTTTTATAGAGCTTTATCTACGAGCAATCAATCCAGACAGGTTCTATTTGTCAATTTTATACGCGCAAACGATTCGGAATTGGAGCGCCTGACTTAGAGCAGACAGATTAAATCATGTCATCAAATGGAAATTATTTGATAATTATTTTCGAATTCAATGAATTGTCAAATATAAAGACACAGTGGCTGCATCGAAAAATCTTATAGATTTATTTAAGTAACTGATACACACTATATTCTGATATGTACTGAAGTATAATGAACTCTATTTGCTCCCAAATATACCTGATGTCTCGAAATAACCAGATTGGTCACTCAGGCGGCACCGAAATCGATTTTTCATCATATCAGCCATATATCTACTGTTAGACATAGGCCTCACAATGATAGGGGGATTTATGCCCATAATTGCCGCACTGAGTAGACTGGTGGCAATCGCAGAACGCAACTTCACGACGTGGATGCTACTGCCCATCCCCACCCTGTAATATTTAAGCTGCGCTGTTTCGGATATATATACCGCCCTCTGTCGATTTCGGTACATTAGTCACGTCTTACTGCACCCGGTACAGAGGGGGATATTATTCTACTCCGATGGTACCCCCACGGCACGAAGTCGATTCTTAGGACAAACAATTTAATAAAGTTAGAACAAGTTTTGCATTTGTTCAGTTGGTACTACGTGCCGATAAATGTCCTCTGACTTGTAGGTACTCTAGTGCTTTGTTAAACTAGGATGCAAGGGAACCTAGTTAGAGCGAGACAAAATAATCCGTCTGGTGCATTTAGTGCATGTTAAGTAACGGTGAATTCATTTGTTTTCATTTTCTTGGATTCTCTCTTTACATAATTTGATGGAAAAAATGCAGTGTAAAATTTCTGTAAGAGTCTATTTAAAAAGATTTATAGTTTCTATTTTCATTTAATATTAAGTTAGTTATTAAGTGTATAATTTTAATATTGTTTTGTTTTTCTTAATTTGAATACTATGTATTTAAAATAAAATAATGACGTCGTTTTAAAAGATGTGTTTTTTTATGTTGTCAATTAATATCATATGCATATTCTATGCTGTGAAACCAAGTACTAGCATAATAGATTTCTTTTAAAAAGTCTAATGTCAGAGACTCTGGTGGGAGAGGCTATTTCAGTAGTAGAACGTCAATTGTTGGATATAGACCTCCCCAGGAACGGGGAGTTTTTGCCCGTAATTACCGCGCTGGACGGGCGTTGTGGCAAGTGGCAACAGAACGTAGCTTCATGACGGTGATGCTGCTGCTCATTCATGTCCAATTGCATTTGAACTTCAATGTATCGGATGGATATACCGCCATCTGTCGGTTCTGGGAGTCTTTACTTAAGATACCTGCTACAGGACATGAACTATTCTTTCTATCGGTACGCCACAGCAAAGATGGCTAGAGAAACAATACTGCTTATTCATGAGCGGCTCTATCCCTGCGCATTTTTCGTCCCCCTGGTAATGGCGACAGCGCTGGCAAGGTTTTTGAGATCAGAGGAAGACTGATACTTGACGGCGATCACTCAAGGGCGCATTTAAAGCACAGACCTCGGCTTGAACGGCGTTAAGGAGGATTTCAAAGAAGAGGTTGGATTGCGCTCAGTCACACTATAGCGAGGAAGATAATACATCGGAAAATCCATTTGTACATCCGAAACCTCAAATGCATCAAAGCGGGGATATGCAGCCTCATCATGAAACTACGCGCTGTAATTTCCAAAATGTCTGAATTTTTGATTGCTATCGAGGAAACGTGGAAACCGTGTAGAAATAGATTACATATACATAAGTTAGTGACAAAAGTTGAGAATTTAGCAAAATAGCAATCTTAGTAAATTATTCTATTTTTGTTATTTAACCCAAATCCCAAACAAAAATACAGTTCAAAACCAAGATAATTAATATAAAAACAAAAAATATATTAAATAATATTTATTTTCCTCAAGACTTAATAAAACCTTAATAAAAGCAATGAAATACATCAATCTTAATCAATCTTTATCTTTTAGTAGATATAAAATACTTTATAAATGCCCTAACATAATCCACCCTAATTAAGAGTATAGTTTACACGTACAAAGGAAATTAACTCTAAAAAGGTGATTTCATGTACTTGCACGAACTATTTTCTCTCGCAGTCGATTTCATGTATTTCCGCAATAGATTGTGTTTTGAACTCTATTAAAAGTGTTACAGGTGCCCTTTTCCAAGGCATAGTAAACTCTTGGTGAATTCTCGGCGTACTGCAGAAATACGACTGTTGTGCACTTAAGATACCTATCGTTTAGGGTTGATCGTTTACTTTTTATAGATATTTTGTAATATACCGTCCGTAAAAGCAATCTTCCTGCTAGAAAATAGTGACACTAAAATCTTCGATTCTGACGCAAGTCATAAAGAATATACTTCACTTCACTTTTGTTACAGATTCTTTTTTCATGAGCTGTAGCATACCTAAACTATTAAAGCATTTTCGGTTTTTTTAAAGTTTTTTAGACAGTGTAGAGCAATCACTCTACACTGCGCTAGCTGATGCGTGGTTTTCATACCAAAACCTTGCGACTTAATCGGTCTATACACCGTCCTAAAGTGAATGCTCACTAGCACACTGCTAATCCGCTGGGCTTACTTGAACTTAATTTCATCATTATATCAGACAAAAAGTTCACTATTGGTCTCTAAGATAGAGGGATTTTTGTCCTTAATTGCCATAATGGACAGGCGTGTTGGCAACTTCTTAACGATAATGCTGCTGCCTATACCCACCGTGTTTTGTTTTTTATACCAACTCTACCAACAAGCAGTCAGTCCGCGTGATAGTAAACATTACCGCTGCTTATATGCACTAGTAATATCACAAGGACATCAGTAGCGCGCTGCGAACCACGTGGCTTGAAATTATTATGACTAATTACTCAGTAATTTATTGGAACACCGAAATGCGAAAATTGCTATTTGGCGGTAATGATAGGTGAGAGTGACGTAACAATGCAGACGCCTTTTGCATGAGGTCTACCTTATGTAAAGTGAAGTATTTAAGCTGTTGCATCTTAGTTGACTCTTACGTCACCTAGTATAGAGATAGGTATTCTACACAATATTTTTTTTCTTTTTAAATTCAATTTGCTATGTTCACCCCTACACAAATGGATTAGCAGGCGGAGGATCGACCGCCCGCACGACGCGCACTCTTACAAACAACATTAAAGTTTTACTATCGCTCTACCACCCCACTAATACTACAATCTATGTGTACAGTCTATAAAACTTGTATACCAACTATTATTATTTAGTCAGTTGATGTTAAAAGAGTGAAACTTATAAATTTCACATAATCGAGCTAGCGAGCTTCATAACCGTTACTAGTAGAGCTAGAAATATGCACACTTATCCCAAATACGTCAATTAAGATCAAAATATCTCACACATTGACTTCTATATTGAACTGAGTTCGAAATAAGTAGCTCTTGCGTAACAAACAATAGTGAAATAACTAATATGGAACTTAAATACAGAACATGAGGTGTACCCACCCGATAAAAATACCGCGAAAATCGCAGCCCTTCACCGCCCTCTCTGTCTGGCACAACACAGCCATTCACACTGCACATGCATTCGTATAACAGAGCAGTACACCGCGTTCACAGGCGAACGCGTGCAGACCCTGCTCGGCAGCCTTCGAATTGCCGGGCTCACTCCGACCGTCCTCTTTTACCGAATATCAAAATCAAATTCAGCGATGGTCACCCGAGCCTAGGTCGAGCCTTTAGAGGCGCTCTTGGGCGATCGCCGTCGATCTCGTTCAGATCCCGCGAGCCTTGCGGGCGCGACCGTAGCTAAACGTGTGGTCGCAGCCGCGAGGTACGCAGGACAACGGAGCGGGGTACGGGCATCGGACCTCACATCTATGAGAGGCCCCGCCCTTTTTTTCGGTGTAACTGGAATTGACGTCTGGGTAGTCCAGCTATAGGTTTGTCTGAAAAAAAAAACATCAGGTAGACTTCATACAAAATGTCACTTGCATTAGTACCTCAGTATCACCTACATCTCATTGCTGTGTTCCGGTTTGAATTATGAAACGAAGTAAATTCTCTGGGTAATGTGGCACAATATGTTCAAGTCACAAGGTTGGCAATGCGCAAGTGATATCCTAGTGATATTACGAGCGCCTATAGGCTGCTGTGACGCTTACTATGATGCGGACTGATTGATTGTTGGTAGGTTGATAAACTTAGTCTAATAAAAAAAAATTATAATCACATAAATTTTTATCGTGAGTGGGTATCAAACCATGAGCCTTGGCGCACAATATGTAGACTTTACTGAATGCGCCATCAGGCCTAACAAAGTTACAATACATTATAACACTATACAAAGGACTACTAAAGAATTACTTTACAACGGATGCTTCATGTCAAATCAAATGTCCATAAGAACAACGTAATATTGTAGAACATTTCGCGAAAGATTGCCAACAATTGGTTAACACGACGTAAACCTCATACAAAAGGTCGCCTGCATTATAAATTAATAAATTCCCACAACATCTCATACATTGACCTGACTCCGTGGTAAGTCGCTTAAAGCACTTGTGTTACGAATGCCAGACAACAGAGGAATCACAAATATACTACTTAAATACATATATTTTACACCCATACATAAAACAAACACAAATATCATCATATAAATATTTGCTCTGGGTGGGAATCGAACCCACGACCCTTGGTGCACAAGACAGGATCACTACCATCTGCACCATCGGGCCCGTCATTGGGGAATTACTCTCATCTATTTCTACCGCTAAACAGCAGTGCGCATTGTTGCGTTGCGGTTTGAAACCTGAAAGAGGCAGTGAAATTAATGGGTAATGTGACATAATATCTACAAATCTCATGGTTGGCCACGCGTTAGTGATATCGTTGTGATATTACAAGTACCTATCGGCTTCCATGACGCTTTCTATTAAACGATCTATATACTTGTTCAATGACCTGGACTAATAAAAAAAACCTAATAACAATACATTTTCAGGACATCTCATACGTGAACTTTACTCCGAGATAAGTAGCTTTAAGCAATTGAGTTAAATATATCAACAGAAGTAATACATATAAACTAACACCCAAACAACTGTAACAAAGAACAAATAAAAATATTCAATATATATAAATATTTTTCCTGGGAGGGTGGGGATCGAACCCACGACTATTGGCGCATAAGATAGGACCTTTACCATCTTCGCAATCCGGCCCTATAATACTATTGTAATCCCTTAACACATCCTTGATAGTATCTTGATATGTAAAACATACCTTTGGAACGAATTTTAACGCCAGTGGGCCGAATGAGTGGATTTTCTAGTCCGTTGAACATTAAAAGAAGTTCAAACAAACAACACAAATGCTTTCCGTTTTCTATCATTTATATATTGTCCCTATACATGTTGCGGCAAAACTTTGAACTATATTTAGTACCATTAGACTTGCTTTTCTAATTATTTAATTAAGGCACTTCATAACAAATGGGATTAGAACTTTTCTGAATAATACATTACTAGCTTTTAACCGGAAAATATGTAAAAGTTTCCCATAAAAATACCTAGTACATTTTTAAAGATACTTAAGAGATTTTTTTTTATTACACTAGGTCGATAATTAAGCATACAGGCTGTGTGATATTTAGCGTCCCAGTCACCTTTAAATGCTCGTAATATCACAAGGATATCACTAACATATTGCCAACATTGTGACTTAAACATATTTATGTCACATTACGCTATGCAATGCGAACTATGCTTTTTGGCTGTAGAAATATTCGAAAGTGAAGTACCAATGCAGATGACCTTTGCCTAAAGTCTACCTGATGTTTATATCCTTCCTTGTGACATTTATGAAAATTACCTATTTCTGTAAATAAAGCTTAAAAAGGTAACAAATAAATCTTTAATATTTATGATGTAAGTTATTTGAGATCGAAAATTCGGTAACGGATTCCGATAGCGTGATTTAAAATCGCTTAACGTTATCTCTTGATTTTAATAGTATTAAATTGTCGTTCATTGTAATTTTTTTTTCGTAACAAAAGGTAGCCCATTTCCTTTTCAGAACCTTCAACTGTATTTTTGTCTGCCTCTGTTTATTCTGGCTAATCGCGCGGAACAACTAAACCGATTTGGATGGTACCTTCACTCACAGATAGCTAATAGAATAAGCAATAATTTAAGTTATATTAAATCACGCTATAATTAAAAGAAGCGGATCATTAATTAAAAAATGTGACAAAATTAGGCGGAAAATTTACGTTCGTTGCGTGGAAGTTCCACACTGACGAAGTCGCGGGCAATCTAGTTGTATGTATAAATACATTTTTGTGTATTCTATAAGGTCAACATATTAAAATTATGTGTTTTTAGTCAAACTAAATGTCTAAAATACAAATAACGCTAGCCAACACAACAAAAACATACTTGTAGCTTAAAAGAGACTCAATGAAAATCATTACCTAAATCCCTCTTAAAGTTAAAGCCTATTTTTTTACAAAGCTTAATAACTATCTAAGTAAACAGAATAGATAAATATCTACATAACAGTTGTTTTCATGCTTACAATCCTATAAAATGTAAAAGGTTTTATATTTGTTTGGCGTTTGGTTTAAATTGTAAACATTCGCCTAGTCTTTTGCTTTTATCCTCTTAATGGATAAAACATTCTAAAAGCCAGCATACTGTATTTTAAAGTAGTGTTAATCTATTTGAGTTATTAATGAACTTTTTGTTACAAATTACGATAGTTTACAAATTTGATTTATAGTTAAACTGGCTTTTTTGTTCGTTACATTTCTCTTACCTCAACAATTTTATAGCAAAAAATAAAAAAACCTGTCCTAACATCTACTTGTTGTTTGTTCTAGAGCAAGTCTTTGAAATCGTTGTAATACAAAATAACAAAGAGAGAGCAGGCATTTATCATGTTTGTTAAAGACTACAGTAAAAACTTTTACAAAATAATTCTAAAGAATATCATCTTTACAGCTATTGTTAGTATTGGAAATTTTGCCCATAATTGCCGTTCTGGGCAAGCGTGTTGGCAGTCGCAGAGCGCAGCTTTCACGACGGGAATGCTGCTGCTCATCCCCACCCTGTGCATTTGAGCTGCACCGTTTCGGATGGATATACCGCTATCCGTCAGTTCCGATACATTAGTTGCCTCCTACAACACCTAGTACTTTTGTAGGTATAATTCTACTCTGCCGGTACCAAAAACTCTAAAACCTTGAATCAATATAATACACAGACTGGACTCGAATCACTAAATAGGTATTATTACTCACACTTAATAGTATATTGTTATACTTGATCTACACCTACTATTTTCACGTAATAATGGTAAATGACCAAAAAATTTACTAGTGATTTTTGCGAGGGCAAACGTATTGGCAATTGCAGAGCGCAGCTTTCGCGTCAGGGATGCTGCTGCTTATCCCCGCCCTATGTTTTTGGGCTACCCTATTTGGAATAGGTATACCGCCATCTGTCGGTTCTGGTACCTTAGTCGCCTCTTACAACACCTGATACAAGGGAGGTACTATTTTACTCTGGCAGTACATCATGGTTAATTTATTATAAAAAAATACATTACACAACTCGAAGAACTTAATCGAGTTTCTCAACACATGGGTCTCAAAATTAACATAGAAAAGCCATCCCATTTATAGATGAGCGCTTGCTTCTTAAAATTAAACACATAGGCATAATAGCCCAATTAGGTAAGTCCAACTTCAAGAAAGAGGTCAATTGCCGAATCCAACTTGGCTGGGCAGCGTTTCGAAAACTATGAAACATCTTCTCGTCCGATATTTTCAGGGTCTTAAGTTGGATGTTTTTGACCAACATGTGTTACCTATGGCAGTGAAACATGGTCTCCTAACATTGGCCTTCTAAACCAACTCAAAATAGCTCAACGAGCTATGGAGAGGGCAATGCTCTGAGTCTCTTTGAGAATCAAGAATGAGTAGATTCGTAACAGAACCATTTGGTACGCAGAATCGATGGCCGATGGAGTCGTAAGGTTCTGAAATCGAGATCACATAGAGGCAAGCGCAGCGTCCACCCGCAAGTTGGACAGACGATCTGATTGAAACAGGACGATCGGGCTAGGCACAGGCAGCATACAACTGGTCCTATTGAAGATTACTTGGTTAGGCCTTTGTTCAGCAGTGGACATCTAATAGTATATATAATAAAAATTCAAATACCGTGAATCAAGATCGCAGTTTTCCAACCGCGGCTGTAACTCGAGACGATAGATTGTTATGAAATGCCGAGCGCGGCGTAAATTTTACCCGTGTGGACCCAGGCCATTGGAGCCACGCGTCACTTTAGTATGATGAAAGAATAGCATGGACATTATAATCATTACACTGTGTACATAATTATGATGTCTTCTTTTTTATTGTGCACTGCGAAAACATTGATAAAATGTTTTTTTGCAACAATAATGGCTAACTCCAGTAATTGGCACTGTTTTTGTCACAAAAATAGTATGAGAGATATAAGGACGTGACGACACGATGGGCCCGCTAGCGCAGATGGTAGTGGTCTTGTGTCAAGAATTGTGGGTTAGAAAACATTTTAGTGATGATACTTATAAATTTTCTGTGTCTAGTTATTAAATAAGTATTTAAATATATTTGGGATTCGCCTGCGGTCTAATATATATAACATAAGTACTTGCAACTTATTTTGAAGTCAGGTCAAGGTATGAGATGTTGTGGGAATTATTATTAGTATATATAAGGTTTTCAGTTGAATTAATATTTATATAAAAACTAAAAACTTGTTAATAGAGGCAGAAACATAGTAGATAATAGATAAATGACAATAAACTACGTATTCTCTTTTCTCATGATATCTCCATTCACTTTACCCCCTAATGTTCTAACTTGTATATATCAGGTTTAATAATAGTAAAATATATATACCCACCTCTCTGTCCACATGCAAGGTTGGATTTGGCATATAAACGACGCCACGTTGGCGGATGGATGGATGAATTTTCAAAAACCTCTTATTATTGCTCCCTTATGTTTAATAAAGAATTCCTGTACAAAATTTAAAGCTTTTAACCATTATAGTTTTGGCCCTGCGTTGATATGTCAGTCACCTTTTTTTTTTAACCGACTGCATATGTATACCAATGTAATACCAAGTTTGTCTCTTAAATTAGATTCAAAAGCAAAGTTCTCGAAGCTGTCTTATCCACACTATCGCCGAAGGAGACACAGCCGGCCCCATCCCTGGACACTAGAGGACATTATTTATACGCCGGGCGCGCCCTAACGTGACATATTTTAAAGCCGCCATTTTAATAAGTCGCCTTTAACCTGCCACGTTGTTATATAGGATAAATGGAAGGGATACAAATAAATTGTTATCTAACCTAACTTTTATTATTTTTCATTTACACTAAAGTTACAGAAAAAGTTGCAATCAATCTATTATTAGTGATCAGTAAGACTCTGCTACAATAATGCAAAAATAAACTTATACTAATAAACCGGTACCCAATAATAGATAGTATACACAGCAATATTACAAAAAAATATATGTTTGTGATTAAAATATACATATACAAAGAAATCATATTAAATATACATTGTAAAATAAAAACTTTTTGTTAAGGAAAAAATATTTTTTTTTATTTCGTTAAACAAAAAGAGGCTAGAAAAATGTGTCAGACGATTTGTAGACAAAATATTGTAAAAGGTCCATGTATAAAATGTCATACCATTCGCCAAGTGATAGCGGCTGATTAAAGTACCTATACCTATACAGGTCATCTGTGTTGGTACCTCACTACTCAACTCTCAACTATTTCTATCATCCAATGGCTGCGTTCGTGTTCCTGTTTGAGGTGTGAGATACAGTGAAATTACAGGGTAATATGACAAAATATCTTTAAGATACAAGGTTGCCAATGCAATGTTTATCCTTGGGATATTACGAGCGTCTATAGGCTGCGTTAATGCTTAGTATGACGCGAACTGTATGTTTGTTTGTAGACCTGGTCTTATAAAATAATCATGTGTCGTAAAAGTCGACTGAACTGAGTTACCAGAACCAACAGGTGGCGGTATCCACCCGATACAACGTAGCTGTATTACAACAAAGGTGGGCAACAGTATCCCCGTCGCGAAGTTGCGCTCTTTGAAGGCCACCACACCTGCCCACCGCGGCTATTACAAAATTCCCTCTATATGCCTAGCAATAGGCTTTCTCCAGTTACTATATTGAAGGGCGGAGTACCGGGCCCTCAAGCCCCTCAGAACAAGATATGAAATTAAATAAATACTCTCTTAAATGTTCTGGAATTAGTAATTCGTGATTATGATATTATTCATCGCACATTGAAGATATAAAATGGTTAATGTGGGTTATCCCTAAGCGTTAGACATGCCGTCATAGATTATTTGTAGATCTTTTTCAGGTGTATAATACTTAATATATTATTTTAATCTATCTCGTCGGGCTCAGCCAGCATTTGCAATGTAAGCGCTAAAAATATTTTTATTAACAACATCAAATTAGATAACTATAAAATTGTTGGTATTTTTTTACTATACTATGCATTTATTATACATATAGACCTTTTTCTTGAATTACTCTATCTATTTAAAAAAAACAATATAAAAATAAAAACAAGAGCCTTTGTTTTATACTATGTTATGATCTACAAAGATAGCTTTAAATGTATATACGAGTATTTAACAATTATATGTTTAAATTGAATAAAACATAAATATGTGACTTAAAACTTAGATACAAACTATTCTATCCCCTAAGATAGATCAAACTGTAAATAGTAAACAAAAAAATATTAAAATCGATTCCATAGTTTAAAAGTTCATTCCTATCAAACATGATGTCACGATCTGACTAAAATCGCACCTCGCGCTGAATGCACGCCGGTATACCACCAACGAATACAACCGGTCCTATTGGAGATCACTTGGAGGCCTATGCCCAGTAGCGGACGTCCCGCGGCCGATATATTAATAATGAAAGATGTCACTTCCAGTTTCCTTAGGTCCCTAAGTCCCGTGGCGTCTATATAACTTGTGTGGATTACCCCAGCCTACTCCCGAAATCTAAATCTAGTGGCATGTGCCACTAATTGATGCGCTCCCCCGGGAATAAAAACTGCCCGATTATGGATACCGTTAGTTTTAATGTTGTTTACTTCGAAACTCTTTGAATATTAACGATGTTTAATGCTTTCATAAAAAATACTTAGAAGCTTCTGAGTTTTTTAAACTACACATTCCTCATAAACTATTGACACAAATTATAAAATTTATTTTGAATGCTCTTAAGTAAGAACATAAAATAATCTAATGTTTAAATTTTTGACAAAGATCTAAACTAATATTATAAACAGGGAAGATGTAATTTTTATTGTGTCTGTTTATCATAACTTAACTTAAAAACTACTCCAAACGAATTATAAGAATATTTTAAAAAAATAGATTGAATAGTGTTTCTATTTGTTTTTATAATATTTTTAAAACAGAAAGATTTGCATTTTCATACTGAACCGATTCTAAAATGTCTGTTACAAAACGATAGATATATTATCAGTAAATAATATATATTACATGCGCGCATTCGTGAAACTGCAAAGCGGTTATATTTGTTGTCTGTAAGCTCATTATATAGGTATTTAAAAAAAAGTTAATGTATTAGAGTAGAAGCCGCAAGCAGCTGTAACACAGTTGATACTATAAAATTTAGCCTATCAGTGTAATCTATTATTTCTCTTCTGTTTTTGAATAGTAGAGTAGATAACAAATTACTATTGTTATTATTATTTGTTGACAAATCGTAAGCAACAGGTATTTTTTGCATACATATTTATTAACAACATTATGAACAAATGCGGCAGTAAACTTTTTCCCCGTATTATATAATATATAGCATAACAGCCGTTAATGTCAATTGTTCAATCAAAGCAAATTTTTCTTAAATTGAAGTCAAACTTCAATATATCTTTATTTAAATAGGCCTATCATTACTTTCAAACTGTCAAAAATACAAAATAAACCCGTAATGAATTGCTTATTATATTTTTACATAACTGACCGATGACCCTCGCAGCCAGTGTTATAAGATTCACCCTCGCAGCCAGTGTTATAAGATTCATTTAAACAAATAGGTCATTGTGTGTGCTACTTTAATACTAGTCTGCCGGAACCAGTTGGGTCTCATAATGAAGTTTACAACAGCTAACTATGTATATAAAATACTAACCAGACAAGCAGTGGGGTATCGGCGGAGTAGAACAGTACCTCCCTCATTACCAGGTGTCGTAAGAGGCGACTGAGGTACCGAGACCGACAGATGGCGGTATAACCATCTGAAACAGCGCAACTCAAATACTACAGGGTGGGGATGGGCAGCAGTATCTCCATTGCAAAAGTTGCGCTCTGTGATTGCCAACACGCTTGCCCAGCACGGCAATTATGAGCTAAATTCCCCTTGTATTGGGGAGGCCTATGTCCAACAATGGACTTTCTATGGCTGATATGATGATAAACCAAAAAAGTAACGGCAAGAAAAACCGACGGTAATAAGGGCTCTAATAACACCTGATGGTATTATTAGAAGGTGTACTGGTTTTGGGGCTAACAAACCGTTGTCTGCACGCGCTGGGCGGGTGCGCTCGCAATCAAAGAGCGCAGCTTCGCAACGGCAATGTTGTAGACCATCCCCGCTTTATTGCATTTGCGATACGCTGTTGTAAGATTTACATCTGTCGATTTCAATAGCTAAGTCGCCTCTTACGGTACCTGGTACAGAGGGAAGTAGTATTCTTCTGCTTGCACCCCACATTTTACCCTATTAGGAGGTGAATTTTGAAAACTCCTTTCTTACTCCTTGCTTACATAAATAGAATATATATATATAAATGCAAATCTCTATGCAAAATGTCATAAATCTAATGCTTATAGGCTTAGCGTTATGTCAGTTATTCAACTACTCCTTTTTATATTTAATAACAATATGATTATTCAAATAATTATATGACACAAAAGACTATTTGATCTCATTCTTTACTTATTGGTTCTACTAACTTACTAGTAACTCTATATCTATATAAAGCTTTCTTCGTACTTTATTAACTGATACTAATTCTCAAACTTTATAACCCCATTTCTGATGTACGTTATTTTTCTTTTTATATATTTTTGTATATCTTGTAATATATTTTTATCTTATATGTATTTATTGCATTTATTTTCTGTTTCGTGTAATGGTTGACTGTGAGATAATGACAAATGGCATTGAGTCCGTCATGAGTACATTTTGTAAAATTATGTACAATAAAGTTCAATAAATAAAAAATAATAAATATATAAACATAGTACTTCTAGAAAAGTCTTATAAAGCCTCGCTAAAGTATCGAATTAGAGCCATGTCGCGTCTATAGCATCGCCACTAATTCCGCACGTTATTTGCTGGCACAACCGTAACCTGTGACACGGATGATTTAT
Organism: Heortia vitessoides; assembly: GCA_020976665.1. Taxonomy (NCBI): domain Eukaryota; kingdom Metazoa; phylum Arthropoda; class Insecta; order Lepidoptera; family Crambidae; genus Heortia; species Heortia vitessoides. Next base: position 16,238,148 of record JACJUM010002819.1, on the reverse strand, counting down.
ATAACGGAAAAGTATTTAATTCGGAGTGAAACCGGCACGGCGGGCGGCAGCGGTGCAATTTTTAATAATCGCAGCTAAAGTTGACCAATTTCTCAGCTAAAATTGAAAAAGTTCAAAATCACGATCCGAGCAATTCCAAACGGTTGTAGGTGAAATTCCGTGTAATGGACACGTGAGCGTAAGTCTCTCCAAGCGGATTTCTTTGGAAATCTAATGGAACGTGGAATTGGATATAAAGAAAGTTATATCCAACTAGATAGAAGCCAATTACCTTCTTGAATAAATTTTAAATGAAATCAGCTTGTTACCGTTAAATTTCCCTTTAAAATGTTTCCACTTCACACGCATTTTATATTTTACGGGAATACCTTCTACCATTTTAATAAAACTACTTTTTAAAGACGTGAGGTACAGGCTATGTAGAATAGTACTTTCCCCTGTACCAGGTGTCATTAGAGGCAACTAAGGTACCACAACCGACAAATTGCGCAATAGCTCAAATGCACTTGGTTGGGGATGGGCATCAGCATCCCCGTTACGAAAGCTGCGCTCTGCAATTGCCAACACGCTTGCCCAGCGCGGTAATTATAGGCAATATGCCGCATTATTCTATTTAGTAGCTGTTGCTCGTAATTTTTTCTGTGTAAATGTCGGTTTGATAAAAATACTTTGTCGTTCCTTGAGCAAGCTTACCCCCAGGCCAGCGGTCGCTTCTCTTTGCCCGCCATGCACGTTATACGCGTTTTTGTTGCAGAGTTATTTTTGTATAATATGAATTCCCCTATGATGTTTAAAACCAGGATATATCCAGAGCATGTTTTATCTCAATTGAACACTTTTAACGAATAAAGTATTTTTATGGATAAGGATTAATATTATGTTCAGAAAACACCTTCACGAATAATGGACTAATTTCGATCAAATGTACCACATTAACAAGTTTGTGATGAGTCAATCTTTGGAAAGACATATATTATTACAGGCATATTGTTTTTGAATTTTTAAGAGAAGAATGTTTCTTTTTGATCCAGTAGTTCCTAAGATTATCGCGTTCAACCAAACAAACTCTTCAGCATTATAATATTAATGTGTAGTGGTAAATAAATTCTTAATTTTGTTTGCCAACACACCTTCGTTGTATGATATCAATAAAAAATTCACCTTACATCTCATACATTGATCTTACTTCAAAATAAATTGCTTAAAGCACTTGTATCAGGGTTATTAGGCCACAGATAAAATAATAATTAATATGTACATTTCATATCTAGATACTGAATAGACAAAAGTTCATGACATAGATGTTGGTCTTTGGTGGGGACTCATTAATTTAAAATCTTAAACATATTTTGTTCTGTTAATACAAAACTTGACTGTACTAGTAACAAAACATATATATAGACACACAACCTTCGCATTTATGATACGCATATTGCGTACTCAAATAAAATTCCCAATCAACAAGATCTAATCTGATATCTGAACCATCATGACCTTATTACAATCTATTAGCAAAAAGCACAATGAATGTATTCTACACTTATATCTTATGAAAATCGGTTTGATGAGTTGGAATAAATTGATTTAGATATATAGTTGGGTAATATATTCTAATAATATCAAGATATATTCGGTTTATTTTAGATTACAGAAAATATTTACCAGAAAAAAAATCATTTTGTTTCAGGTTTCAGGCGGAATTTGAAATTGCATTTTTCTCTTGCCGAGAGACTACACTTTAGTAAATTCTAGAGAGACCTCATTTTTTTCTTAGGTTTCTTTTTGTATTGAGAAGTTAGCTCCTTCTCTTCTATATTGTGGATAAGATGCAGTTTGAGTCCCGCTTGAAACCTGTCGAAATATTTCTACAAAATATTTACTTAACAAAGAAATATGTATTTACCTTTGTCACAAACACCATCTACCTACGATGATTTGAAATTACTCTTGTCGATCTTTACATCGTCATATATCGTATACATAAAATGATTTAGTTAATACCGGTACATACCTTGCAAGATAAATTAGTAGAGCGCTAACATTTACGTTTCAGCACATACAAACAACATTATGCTACCTGCAATCATGCGTTTGAGTCACAAACTGAGCCTTATGTCTATGGTCATAAGAACATATCTATCAAAGGCACACTATCAAGCGCTGAGCAAACTCCCTTCCAGCTTTTGGAATTCCGTCATCTTATCCCAAGATGGAACGTTTTGAACTTTAAAGGACGCGTTCAGAGTTGCATTTCGCTTGATAGAGCAGTGTGGCAGTAAATAATTCGGATAGAGACACGAAGTGAGCCAAAGGTAAGCTAGTTATGTTACCTCGGGGTACAGGACAGACTGATTTCTATTGTACAAGATTAGGCAGAGTGGATACACTCTGAGAAGGCTTTACGACTACGTCTGCTTTTGTTTATGGACCTGAATGTGCTAAAAGTGTGAACATAGCCTGGATTATGGCTACATACATCAAATGCTAGAATTTATTGTTGTTCGGTAGTACTAAATAAATTTAGCTTTTCGTTACTTCGTTTACTTAACTAATAGGCTTTAGATTTGAAAGTGTATTGTTATTTATGCAAACACGATTACTATGTGACAAAAGCATACAAGCGACACCATATGCTTATAGCATTTTTTCTTATTTATTTACACTTTAGATCTACATACATATATCACGTCTGGGTAGGCAGTGACTATGTAACGATCTTGGAATACCTATCTCATTTTACTTACTCGCATTAGTTCTTTCATACACGCTCGGCTATTCTTGGTATTTCTGACGTGGCCTTCTTTAATACCTCTTCAGCCTGATTAAGGTATATTCATCTGATTCGTCATATCCCAACTCTTCTATACACTTTCGTTCTATATATTTGTGCAGTCATTCTACTTTCATCTATCCTTTCTACATGTCTAAACCATCTCAACATTTCTTTTTCTTTTGTTTTCACAACATCTTTTCTCTTTTACACCACATTGATCTTTTATCACACCTTTTTTATCTCTTAAACTCACACCTTGCATACTTCAAAGTGTTCTGCATGCAATGTTTATTCTACTCATTTATTCTACATTTATTCTACTCGCGTGCTTCTTCTGCCATATCCAACATTCACAACCATGTCACTGTTGAAACAAACACACTTCTATGAACAGCCAGTCGTGCTCTTCTTGACACATTTGGGCGGCCTACAAAAGCATTTAGGCTCCATTGACTCTAACAGCCAGCTTTCACTCTCCGTTCATACTCCATACTTTCCTTCTCTGGTAAAAACACTTCCAAGATACACACTTTTGACTTTTCAACTTTCATATCGATAACAATTTCACAATTTGTCACACTTTGCTCCCTTTTAATTACCATCACTTTCGGCTTACTTACTTACATTCACTTTCATACCTTCCTTCAGCTGACGATGCTACAGTACACAAGTACTTGATCATCAACGTAAAGAATATTTTTGATGAGGAACCCATTCATGCTTAGATATCATCACCATCATAACAGCCATTAGAAGTCAACAGATAGACATAAGCCTCCCTAAGAAAGGAGAAATTTTGCCTATAATTACAGCGCTGAGAAGCGTGTTGGCAATCACAGAGCGCAGCTTTTGCGACCAGGATGCTGCTGGCTAACGCCGTCCTGTGCCAATTAGGGCTGCATTGTTTCGAAGGGATATACCGCCACCTGTCGGTTCTTATATCTTAGTCGCCTCATTCGACACCTGGTGCAGGGAGAAGTACTATTCTACTCTGCCGGTAGTTCACGGCTAATGCTTAGGGAGTCTGTTTCTACATAGTGTAGTAGTTTGAGGGGCAAAACTGCTCAATCTTTGCCCCACCCGCAAAAGCAACGTGGCTTGTTTGGGAAAGCTGCTGTTGTCGACGATCTGATGATGGCTTAGATATAATATAATAAATGAAATATAATGAATTGAATAATTTTAACCAAGTATCGAATTTCAACAAAAACATATCTTGAAATCGTGTCACCGAGTTGTTATTTATATATTTAGACCAACAGACAATTGTTCACAATATTACATATAAAACATATCTATATTATATATATGCAATGAGAGCGTACAACTATAATAAGAACAAAATATAATGACTAAGTATATGCATAGTTCAAGTTGTTTAAAGTTGCCCATCATTTGATCTGCAGACAACTAAGAATAATTCAATAAAAATAGCTTTCTTTCTAAAATCACTGTAAAGTTCATGGCATTTGTAAGTCTGAGAAAAAGAAAATATGAACCCAACAATATCCTTCTAAAACGACACAAAGGAGTTATGCAACTACGTGGTATTATTGTAGGAGGACGAAATCGGAACCTGGGGCTCGGAGTTATCTATTTTATATGGTTCTCTTAATAATCTGTAGTTTTTGAAACTTTATTCGGATCAGGTACCCAAAGCTGACCATATAACATACATATTAACTTAAAAAGCCTAAAGGCCTCAATTACAAAATACAGTTTTGCGTCAATACATGACATCTCGTACAAGTTACAAAGTAATTGCTGATATTTTGTTAATCCACCATCATCATTATCATCATAGCAGCGTTGCGACTTCTTGCAAAATTGCCGGTTTGTGCATGCGTGGTGGTAGTCTCAGAGCGTACCTACTGGACGAGGATCATTATATCAGCCATTGGAAGCCCACTGCTGAGCATAGGCATCTCCAAGAAAAGGGAAATTTCCCACGCTGGGCAAGCGTGTTGGCAATCGCAGATTGCAACTTTCACCAAGGGGATGTTGCTGATGTATATATCGTCATTTGTCGGTAGTCCTCTACTTACCTTAGTCGCTTTTTACTGACCGGGTACAGGGGAAAGTACTTTTCTACTCTCCCGGTACCTCAAGGCTTAACGAGAATGCTACTGCCTATTTCGGCCCTATTTTATTTTCGCTAATTATAATGGATATATCACCATCTGTTGGTTCTGGTACGTTTTCTTACTATTTTGGTAAATACTGGCAGCAAATCCTTAACGCGTGTACTCAACACCTTCCAATCCCTTAGGAAATGTCGGTCGGGTATGTGTAAATATTTGGAACGTATTTAAAGATTTCCTTAAACCCGGTAGCAAAATTTTTACCTACTTGAATGACGAATGTTGACTTGAAATGGTCTTCGAAATTTGTCTTTAAGAGAGATTGATCTATATAATCTGTATATATAAAAAAAGCTGATTGACTGACTAACTGACATATGAACGCCTAAATAATAAGGGTTAGAAACTGAAAATTTATTTTATTTAGTAGAGATGCACTAAAAGAGGATTTTTTGAAAATTCACCATCTTTGGAGGTGAAACGACGGTATTAAATTATTATTATAAAACTTTTCCGTTTTTGAAGTTATTCAAATGAAATTCAATATGAAATAAAAGTCATGAAACACGTTCAACAATTTTTTTCATTCACATTTACATTTAATTCAGGTCCGTCTAGCCTTAATCGTCAGCAATATTAGCAGAATCATCGAATTCAATCAATTCATCCTGAAAATCCTGCTAATATTATTAATAACAGTAACCAATAGATTACACACATCACACAAGTCATACAACTAAGACAATACATGTCTCTCTATCCGATTCCGTCACATGCATCTTTATTTATTCCCCCAATAAACCGATAAGGTACGAAACCCCGATCCGGACATACGAGTAAATAGCCGTGGTACGGTTATCCGATGCCGGCATTGCCCGCAAATCCGGGCACGTCCCGGATGCGTCGTGAGACGTAGCAACAAGTTACGTACGCATTTATTTAGAGCTATTTTCCTTGAAAAAGCTCCTTAAAACTCTTTACTGTCGTTTCTGTCACCTATATTTGACATAGTGCTCGCTTGATGTGTTTGGTTTAGAAAAGTCAGATAGACAGTAAAATTCTCAAGTGTATATAGAGTAGGGACCAAGTGAGTCGTGCCCATCCCAGATTGGTCTAGTGCCTATCCTAAAAATTGGGTTCCCAATTCGAAATACTATAATACTTCAACTTTGGCTTCATTAAAATTTATAGAGCATTTAAAATTACTCTACGTCTTTGCATCTGCCATGTCTTAACAGGGGCCAGCCCCTATACGCCCCTTAATATAAACCCAATATATACCCATTATGGAATTATTAGATAATTTGTAGATTGATACATTTAAATTAGATTGAAGAGCTTGTCAGTAATTCCATACAAAACGAATAAATTTTTTGTTCCATAGTTACTCTTAGCCGTGAGGTATCGGCAGAGTAGAATAGTACCTCCCCCTGTGCCAGGTGTCGTAAGATGCGACTAAGGTACCAGAACCGACAGATGGCGGTATATCCATCCGAAACAATGTAGCTCAAATGCACAGGATGGGGATGGGCAGCAGCATCCTCGTAGCAAAAGCTGCATTGTGCGATTGCCAACACGCTCGCCCAGCACGCAGCGCGGCAATTATGGGCAAAATTTCCCAATCCTTAGGGAGGCCTTTGTTCAGCAGTGGACTTCCGATGGCTGTAACGATGATAGTCTTTAAAAGGGCTGAACTGATTTTAATCTGAAACTAAAAGGGATAACGCATAATTTATTATTCCCACGGGAACTACGCGAGTAAAAACGCGAGGCGCTATTGGTATGACGACATACTACCTGCAAGTCAGAAGATAGGCAAGGCTTTAAGTAAGCTTTATGATAACATGAGGTTTGACTGCTTCTGGGTGTTATTTATATGAAGTTAAGTATTATATTTTTAATTTCTCTATTGTCTGAAATCCGTAACACAAGTGAATTTAGCTGCTTATTTTGATGTCCGTCGTTATATGAGATATTATAAGAATTTATTTCATTATTTTTTTTAATAATCGTTACACAATTAAACAATCGTTACAATGGGATATACTTAATCGTCATATCAGCCATTAGAAGTCCACTGAGGCCACAAGGACACAAGCCTCCCCAAAAAAGGGGAAATTTTGCCCATAATTGCCGCGCAGAGCGCAGCTTTCGCGATGGGGATGTTGCTGCTCATCCACGCCCTGTGCATAGACCGGACGGGACATACTTAATACTTAAAAGAAATAAATATAAATTGTCTATTGATTCTGCAAACGATGAAAGAGTTTATACAAAATATTATAAACTCTAGAAAGAATATAAAGCACAGGTCACTAGTCCAAATTTATATAATCGCGGAGTAGTTGCATAAAAGAGTTGAGCTTGGTCTTGCGTGGAGATGTTGTCTGCATTAATGCTATCTTTCTTAACAACTTACACAGGTACGCTTAATGCCTCTTTAAATCTCTTCACTCTTGTGCAAGCTCGCAACGTGTAAATCCTCCGAGGATTCACATATCAGAATTAGATCTTTAGATTTGGCTCTGACTAGCAGTGTATCTCAAAGGGAAGGAAATGAGCCGTATTTTCCGTACACTAGATAGGTAGTATGCTTTACATTAATGTATCTTCACATAAGCTACCTCCTCAGGTAGTCTTGACAAAGCTGCGGAGATTAGGGCGGTCACACACGTGATTTTCAAGCGACTTGCGTCTAAAGTGTGCCGGCGCCGGCTTGCCAAAGCTCTCTCTCGACTACAACTATTCAGACAAGAGACCTTAATCGCTTGCTAAAATATGCTGTACATCTTACTAGGTTTACGTGAGCATACATTATAGTAAAATTATTTATTTGCTTATACATAATAGCTTTATATTTAACCACTAATTGCTATGTAAATGATCGTTCATCATCATTTTCAGTCGTAGGTCATCCACCGCTGGACATAGGCTTCTCCAAGTGATTCCATTAGGACCGGTTGTAAGCGTTTTATATTCAGTGCAATCCTGCGGTCAGATCGTCAATTCACCATTTCGATGGAGGCCTCACGTTGCGTTTGACGATACGTGGTTTCCATTCCAGAAACTTACGACTAAGTATCCTGCACACTACCACTTGAATTTGCTAATCCACCAGGCTATATCGGTGCCTTTAGTTCTTCCTAATGGATCTCCTCATTCACGCAAAGATGCTGTGAGGTACCGGTATAAAATAATAGTGCCCCTTTTGTACCAGGTGTCGACTAAAGCACCGGAACCGATAGAAAACTATAGAAAGCATCCAAGAAGCGTGGCTCAAATAAAAAGTCACACTCTGCGATTACCACCACGCCTGCCAGCAAGACAATTGTAGGGCTTAATCCTGTAAATGATGTTTACTTGAAAAAATACGTTTTCCGTTGGTATCAGTATTGTTACTTTCAACAACAATGGCGTGCTTGACCTTTCAACCAACTTTAGTAGTACTAAAATCTTATATCAATATAAATATGGACAAGTGTTCCGAAATAATATGAATAAGCAAACATTTTTCATGCTCCTTATACTAGGCATTTCACAAAATGCACATATCTCAAGATGTGCGAGCAAAGCGGTATACGTCAGACCCAATTTAAATGAGTCTAACACCGATCACTCAAGGGCGCCTCAAAGACACGAACCTCGCTGCCTCGAATTGACTGACCAACTAGGCCGTTGACTCGTACTGCTTGTTTTTCGAATAACTCTTGACAATAAATCTTTGTTACGTACGGTCCAGTAAATAAATCATCATATTAATAGCGTTGTTAAAAGTGCTCAAGCAAATATCAACGAAGACTCTTTTCTACAATTTCTATCTTGTGTGGATAAAGGAAGATCATTTCATTCCACTGCTAAACTAGCATATTTGAATATAATGAATTTAGAACAACGCATGTAATTTTTAGATTCAATGCCCATTTACAAGATCATTAGTTATCACGTCCGCTGTCCATTTTTAATAGAGAAATTCTCTTTTCAAATTCCCGCGCGCTTTTCACGCCATCCGATACCCCTTCTTAAGTCTCCATTTAGGAAAACTATATTGGGTGCTAATTCGCCAGTAGCCTGGATAAGCAAAACGTCTAATGGCATTTGTCAACATTTTGACGTCGATGTGCTCCATGTCAAAAATTAAATAAGTCTTATTTACTTGATTTTTTTGCGTACTCTTTCGTTTTATTTTTCAAGTTCATTTGCGTTTTTTTTTTCTTGTTCAGTGTCAGCATGCACAATGCTGTGTTTATCTATAAATGATTATACATTTAGACTTAAATTTTATTTTAAAGAGTTATATTTTGATAAATGTATTAATCGTTGGTGATCCATTTATATAAAATAAAACATATTATTACACTATTTTAATAATAACTCCTACAACATCTCATTCCTTGACCTGAGTCCGTGGTAAGTTGCATAATGGAATCGTGTTACGAACATCGGACAACAGAGTAATCACAAATATTATTAACACACAGACACAAAAGAAACATCATCTCATAAATATTTTCCTAGGTGGGGAGCGAACCCACGACCTTTGGCGCACAAAATATAATCACTACCAACTCGTGCCCATCGAATGAAGCAAAATAACAGTAAACATATAGTCACTTTGTTTTTTTTTGTAACTTAAGGCTAGACTACACGTACGTTAATATCAGCGCCATTGGAGCGATTGGCAAGACTGTTCCGTAATGTCTATATTTTTTTAGTAGAATTTTATAGTTATTTGATAGTAGAAGTCTTTAACTTCACACTGCACTTACCGCTGCGTGGTCCTCATGTATTTAAGCATTATATTCGTGACTCTTCTATTGTCAGATGTCCGTTATACAAGTGCTTTAAGCGACATATTACTGAGTCAAGCTTACCGCTGTGTCATCTTCATATTGTGGTCTTTATGGAGTTTAGGCGTTATATTGGTGACTCCTCTGTTGTCAGATGTCCGTAATATAAGAGCTTTAAGCGACATATCACCGAGTCAGTTAAATCAGATGTTGTGTCAATTTATTATTATTATTACTTATATCAATTCGATGTAACTGTTCTCAATATAAATTTAAGTTTACTGATATACATAGTCATTCACTAACTGTAGTAAGTTACAGCAGTAATGGTGAACATACTGAGTTAGTTCACACTATTTAGATCTCATACAAAGGACTTTTGCATTGGTGTCTCATACTCACCTGTATCTACCGGTGTACCAATGCAGTCTTCTTACTGCTTTGTGCTGGTTTGAACGATGTTAGAAGTTGTGAAATAACTGGCTTATATGACACAGTATCTTTAAGACAAAGATGGCAACACTAGATATATTTTTGTGATAATACAAGTGACTATAGGTTGCGGTGACGCTTACTGTCATGCGTATTGTATGCTTGTTTGTCGACTTAAAAACAAAAAAATAACCACTCGATTCCCATTTACTTATGTCTTCTAAACCAATAAATAGCCTCACACTCCTTAGAAGGTACGAACCAATTACTTGCCCTGAAGCTAAGTAATAAAAGCTCCACACAAGTTTCACTTAGAAATTTACTAGGCGTTGTAGTAAAGCTACTCTAGATTAGAAAGTTTATGCAGTGTCTTTATCTAAGACATTATCAACAGGGCTATATAACATGTATTATTTCGCTCAAATAGTAAGAAATACCTATGAGATAATGAAACTAAACAGAACTGGACAAACTTGAATAGAAAAATAACAACAAGAAAAGTACCACAACTGACTACACCCAAATAGTGATAATTAATAATAATAAATTCACACAACATATGTCGCAATATACAGGTATAGACATCAGACAATATCACCCATACACAGAATAAACAAATATAATTATATAAATAAGTATCCTGGGTGGGGATCGAACTGTGCCTTTGAATAAGATTGGGTCAAAATCATCTGCACTTTTGGGTCCATCAAAATTGGACCCATCCAATGTGTATAGTGTTTATACATTTATATATTATAAATAATAAAAAATAAATAAATTCGAAGAAGATCTCATAGTTTCATTGACCTGACTAAATGATAAGTCACTTAAATCAATTGTATTACTGACATCAAGCAACAGAGGAATCTCAAATATAATAAATACACATATATTCTTCGCTGATATAGAGAACAAATACAAATATTTTCTTACACATATTTGGATGGGAATAGAACTCACAACCTTCGGCGCACAACATAGGAAGGATCACTAACCTCTGCGCCATCAAGCCCGTAATTATGTTTGTAACTCTTCTGTTGTCTGATAAGGGATCCAAGAAACAAGTGCTTTAAGCAGATATTTATTAACTGGAGGCAAGCGGAAGTAGCTCTGAATTATGTGATATAGGTGGCATACATTATCTAAATTGGTTTCGTTCTTGGAAGTACTTACGGGTAGTTGGTATTTACTTAATTTCGAACACTGAATACTATTGTTTTTTAATATTATTTACTATTTTTGTTGATTAATTTCCTTTGTTAACTCTAGACAAAAACGTCCTAATCTTACTTACTTTCCCACAATGTCTCAAACATTGATCTGATTCCATGATAAGTAGCTTAAGCACTTGTGTTACGGACGCCAGACAACAGAGGGATTTGTGTTCCCTGGTATACTACTTAAATACAAATATCTAACACTCAGACACAGCACACACATAAATATCATCATATAAATATTTGTCCTGAGTGGGGATCGAATCCATGACCTTTAGCGCTATAGGGCCCGTCAAGTTATTACCAACAACCATCCAGTCGTAGCCACATGGCGGTATATTGACCCGAAACAGCGTAGCTCAATTGTGTTAAGGTGGGAATGGGCAGCAGCATTCCCGTCGCGATGCTACGTCTGGCAATTGCCAACACGGCTGCCTGGCGCTGCAATTATGGGCAAATACTTTCTTAGGGAGGTCTATGTCCAGCAATGGACATTGAACGACTGCTACAATGATGATTATGATGATAATGATGAAAATGGTGATGATGTATAAGTACCTCTTAAGAATGAAAAATACTTAACAAAGAACGCACAATCCAAATTAAAGTAATAAGAAAAAATATTATTTGCAGAATTGTAGTAAACTGATTATATTGTTAATTCACTCACAAGTCGCTTTGAAATTTAGCTACGTACTTCCGTGTAATAGTAATCCAAGGGAAGCTGCAACAGAAATTACACAAACGAGCACACTGCATTCTAGAAACCTGTGGATATCCTAGGCAGTGCTTTGTATTCAGTTTATGTTGCGTGCCACTTTAAGAATGTACTTAAATTTACATTTTACCTTGAACTGATGTTTGTCATGAAAATAATAATGTGATTATCAATCTATATATATATGTAAAAAATACATTAAGTTGTTAACATTGAGTTGTATAAATTGAGAGGTGATATTTATAAACTTTAATTGTCGTTTCTTTATTCGCAGAGTAACAAATTGGAGTTTTATTTTACTTCTGAAAATTAATTAAAAATATTAATAAATAATTAAATTACAATGAATGGTCTTATATTTATATATATAAAGGAGAAGCTGACTGACTCACATAAACTCCCCCTAACTAAAGGGGTAAAACGGGTGACCACAGTTACTATGAAACTTTGCTGTCTTTAAAGTTATTCGAATGAAATTCAGTATAAAGGTCTTTCATTGAAAGTCAGGCAGGCTTAAGGGGGGTAAAAGTGCACAGTTAGTATGAAAGTTCTATAACTTAACGCTGATGCAACCACGAGGCGCTGCGCAGATATAAATTATGTTATCGCTCAAGTTGGATCAAACTGTACATAGTAAGTAAAAATTTATTAAAATCGGCCCAGTAGTTTAAAAGTTCATCCTGGGCAAACACCGTGCACGTAATTTTAATTTATAAAGATATGAATATAATTGAACTGTCTGATTTTAATTCATAATATAACCGTTTTTTATACTAAAAAAATGTCCGCCTATTTGTTCCAAATCCCTGACCCGGCTGTTCCGATTTTAACATCACTTGCACGTGCAGATCAATAATGATATAAGCTATTTGTGCTTAAGAGCAAGTATACATACAAAAGCGATAAACATCAAACCCATCTTTATGCGTCACATCAACATATACATAGCAGTCGTTAAACTCCCACTAGACATAGACTCCCAATACCCCCCCCCCCCCCCCACCCCAAGCACGAGAGAATTTGCCCATAATTGCCACGCTAGGTAGGCGTGGTGTAGAATACTGCCCATCACGACCCTATTGAATTTGAGCTACACTGCTTCAGTTGGATACACCGCCATCTCTCGGTTCCGGTACTTCAGCCGCCTCTTACGACACCTGGTGCCCCTGCACCTCCTCTACCTCTACTACCTCCTACCTGCTACCTCCCTAGGTAAGAGAAGTACTATTCTAATGTAACGGTACCACACGGCTACTTTTTATTTAGGTCATTTGTAACAAATATGAATATTTTGAGCATAAGACTAAAAACTCGTACATTATTTTCAAGGAAATAATAAATGAACAATATCTCAAACATTGAGTGGTCTTAGTGATAAGTCGCATAAAAAAATGAGTTTCGGATACCATGTAATACTTACATACAACTTTTAACACACAGATACAAATCAAACTCCAATACAAAGGTCTGTCCAGGGTCAAACCCGTGCTTAGCGCTGAGATATAAACTACCGAATACCCCACCGGGCCCGGCAAAACTTTAAACTCGATTTATAAAAGCCAAGAAGAATATTAACTAGCTTCAATATTTTAAATTATGAAAATTAAAAACATGGGTATTATTTCTTTTATAGACTTAAACATTATTACAAAACATTAATTACTTACTAACAACTCAAATTCTGCATCCATATACATGTTTCAATACGGAAATATGCTGGGTACCTTAGCGTCTATCAAGACTTAACCGACCCAACGGATCGGCAATATAAAACAGTAACAGCACAAAGCTCGCAGAACCGATGGCCAATGGAGCCGTTAAGATTGGGAATGGAGAAAACATCCCGGCAAGGTCAGCATAGGACGTCCACCTACAGGGCCTCCTAGAACCGAAGTATTGTCCTAGATACAGACCGCACACCAGACCGCATAAGTCTCTTGAGGAGATGTACCACAAGGTAGAATATGGAAAAGAAAATTTTGTACTCGCAGATGGTAGTGATCGTGTCTTGTGCGTTTATTTGATGTATAATTATTTGTTTTATGTCTGGGTGGTAAATATTTATTTCATTATTATATTTGTGATTACTCTTATGTCTTATGTCCAGAATTGAAATCACACGTCCAAAAGTTAGCGCAATATCTTAAAAAGACGTACGGTGGACACTGCGTCGGGTGGATACACATCTATCGGTTCCAGTACAGGGGGACATACTATTCTATTTTGCCGGTATCTCACAGCAATAATAATTATTATAATCAATATATATATATCTTAAATATATGTATTGATTATTAAAATATAAAGGATATTTAAATTTCCGTACAATGTAGCGGAAAAATCGCGATTAGTAGCTTATTCAAAGCCTGACCAAATAGGAAATGGCAGCCAATCCAATATCAACCTTATTTGCTGCTGCACTATAATCATAATCTACTGGCTAGTAAGCTGATGAAATTTATGCCGGAATTATTTTCGTGTTTCCGAGCCGGGATCTAAGTGGTTTTGCATACAACGAGCCGGGGTTCAAGTGAAACCAGTGTAATACATTCATCAGAACCACTACATCATCATCATATCAGCAATTGGAAATCAACTGTTGGAATAGAAGAAATCAAATAGAACTGTAGCCCATAATTGTCGCGCTGGGCAAGCGTGTTGGCAGTCGAAGAGTGGAGCTTACGCGTCGGGGATGCTGCTGCCTATCCCCGCTCTTTGCTTTTGAGCTGCACTATTTCGGATGCATATACCGCCATCTATCGGTTCTAGTACCTTAGTTGCCCTATCGCGGAAGCTACTCTCTGCGATTGCTAACATGCTTGCTAGAGCGGCAATTATGGGCAAATACCTCCATTATTGGAAAGAACTACCTCCAGCATATGATGATGATGACAAAACACTTGCAATTACTAAGTAATATTTAAAATTTTGCGTCCGTATGCACATGCTTCAATTCGGAAATATAATTCTTACTGAGGTCAAGGTTTAATTTAATTATATTTAAAAATAAGCATTTAATTACCATCTTCATATCACCTGTAAAAAGTCCACTGTTAGACATAGGCTTTTTTCCCATAAACTGCCGCGCCTGGCAAGCGCGGAGCGCACGAATGCTGATACCCATCCTCACCCTGTTGTATGTGAGGTTTTTGGAGGGAGAACGCTGTTTCGGAGGGATATATATATGTAGGTTCTGGTTCCTCATTCGCCTCTTACGAGACCACCACGGCACATTACAATATATATTTATGTATAGACATTAATAAGTCTATATCTAATACAGTACAAGTTACTCTCTTTCTTTAAATACTTATAGTATTTAAAGAAAGAGAGTAAAAGTACCTAATATTTTCTCTTTATCATTAATTTGTTAAAATATTTAACAAATTTTCCTAACAACACCCTGAATCATTTGATGTACCATACCCGCTAGACAAACCTGCCTAACAATCTATACTAATATTATAAAGCGGAAGAGTTTGTTTGTTTGTTTAAACGCGCTAATCTCAGGATTAATGGTCCGATTTGAATAATTATTTTTTTTTAGATAGTCCATTTATAGAGGAAGGCTTTAGGCTATATAACATTACGCTGAGACCAATAGGAGTGAAGCGTCAGTGAGAAATGTTGCAAAAACAGGAAAAAGGCTACTATACCCCCCAAAGTCACTATTCTACGCGGACGAAGTCGCGGGCACTGCTAGTGTAGTAATAAACAAGCAGAAAATGCCGAGTGAACTTTAGATTATGTATATTGTTAATTTTAGGTTATGTATATTGTACAAACTAGCAAGCATGAATGGACTCAAAAAAATTATTTTTTTTTATATGACAAAACTAAACTAGTACAATATAGAAACTTGTAACTCTTTTTTTTGTCTTTTAAACTGTTACTACATTATTCAGACAAAATGTTTCTTAGAAATGTCGTAACTAGCAAACGACCAGAGTCCTAAAACGTGCCGATACTTCGACTTACACTACCACGATTACTCCGATACTATGTTAAAACGACGCTACACATAACAACGTAAAAAACTTTTTGACTCGCCAGAATGTTGCTGAAATTCCAATTAAAAATCATATCATAACCGTGTCTCTGGTAAGGAAGACCGAAGATTGACATAGATTTTAGTTTCTTATAGTATATAAGATTTCGAATCGCGTTGCATGTTGACTGGTCCGATAGCGCAGATGGTGGCGATCCTATCTTGTGCGATAAAAGTAGTCGATCCACACCCAGGATAAATATTTGTTTGCTGATATTTGTGATGCCTCTGTCGTCTGACGTCCGTAACACAAGTGCTTTAAGCAACTTATCTCGGAATCATACTGTGAGAGATGTTGTGTAAATTTATGTTTTTTTTTTATTTATGCATAAAGACTTCTTTATTGAAATTGAGCAAACATTTTAGGTTTGTGTACTTCTTGTAATTTACAAATATATAATTCCATGTAGTAACATTTACGTGGTGCGTGATGGTATATATTCAGACTAGTAAATAAAACAACTATGTTTTGGCTTATGTAGACATCAAATTCATATCTATATATCAATTAGCTGACCCGACAGGCGTTATCCTGTCTTAACTATATACCTATATTTCTTATGAAATAAATATTGCAAGTATAAATGGCGGTATAAACTATCCTATCATTTAAGTTGGTTCGAACCGTTTAGAATAAGCTGAATTAATATTAAAATCGGTTCAGTAGTTTAGAAGTTTATCCTGGACAAACACAGGATAACCCGTTAAATTACTTAAAAATATGTAAAGCGAAAAATTGCTCGCACGGATAAATGTGAAATTTGGTACAGATAAATTTAATGTGGAAAAGAATGCATAAAACTATCTCTTTTATAGAAAATTCACTAGAAATACATCGAATTAATTAAAATAACCATTACACATGCTACTATATAAATCACACATGATATAGAAATATGAAGTAAACATTAACATTTGTCTATTGAGTTTAATCATTTATAAATTACACAGCATACACTAGTCTATGTAAGTTTCTAAATACTATGTACACACGTCGGCGCATCATCATTTTTCTATATATTATTAGTGGTCCAGCAATAGGTTCATCTGCAAAAAAAAGTACCCCCCCCCCCGTAGCAGGTGTAGGAAAAGGCCACTGAGGTACCAGAACCGGCAGACGGTAGTACATACATCAGAAACAATCTGACTCAAATAAATTAGGGCGGGGATGGGCATCAGCATTCCCGTTGTGAAGCTACGCAAATATAGGTATATTCCCCCTTTTTTGGAAGGCCTATGTGTACTGTGGAGATAATGAAATAGTATTTTTTTTATATTCTTAATATCAAATGAAATCTGCTGAAAACAAAGCGAAGATGAGGAAGGTTCAAGGGGCAGAGCAATAGAACCTAACTGGCAATGTACATTAACGAAAAGCAAACAAAAGTGGATCGAATAACTCTGAAATGCATTGGCCAAGTACATGTAATCCGAAGGCAGTAAGCCATTTAGCTAAGTGTTTCATGCAGGCCCCATCTGGGTATTGAAAACTTGTAGGATGAACTCGTTTGGATTGCATTCCGAAACGAGATGCATGATTATGAATATGCACCAAATCGAATACTTGGACATATAGCTATAGACATTTTGGAAACTGGTTATATTTGTAAGATTAGATTGTAGAGGATTTGTATATCCAGGAGTACTGAAGCATTTTCAACGCTACGTTTTTCATTTCAAATTAGGTGTAGTAGCATTTTGCCAGCCGGAAAAGAATAGAATCCGAGGCATGTTTTCAACCGGTGCCTCATATTTTTTTCTAGTAAAAATTTGTATGTTCTCAAAACAATGAAAATAAAATAGAAAGAAATCAATAAAACACATTTTAAATCTGTTAAAAAGTAGTTTTATCATTTATTAAACGCGTAAATATTAGCAATTTCTTGAGATATCAAACTTTTTTATTGACTTTTAATCCCCATTTAGTAATATTATGCTACAAAGCTTTTCACGGTTAAATGATTGCACTATGCATGCAGTAGTTTATACATTCAGAACTAGTCATCTGGCCTCCCCATAATCCCCTGATGTTCTGCATGACTTTTCTCCATACCATCTTTCTTTCTGGAACAAGACTAGAACAGGAACTTGACTAACAGATTTCACTATGTATTTATATTTATTCATAACTCTACATAATTATACATAGGTGCTATATACATAGATTTTGGAACATTATTCGCTCAGTGTAGCATGACAACAGTTATCAAAGCATAATTAATGACATAAATATTCAACTAGTAGACTCATATTGAATGACATGAATAAATAACATTTTATTCAAAATAACATTATTACTAACAAAATATTTCTCAATTATATATTCCGTTGAGAGTACAAATTTATTTACTATATTATTAATATATTATGTTTATTATATAGTACCACCTAATGACACAAATATATGTTGTAATGATAATACAACTAAAATGTCATTATATTATACATTTAAATAATTCATCATAACCACCATATTAGCCATTGGATTTCCACTGTTGGACATGGGCCTCCCTAAGAATGGGAGAATTTTGCCCATCTTTATCGCATTGGGCAAGCGTATTGGCAATCACAGTGCTTAGCTTTTCGCGACGGGGATGCTGCTGCCTAGCCCCGATCTGGGCATTTAAGCTACACTGTTTCGGTTGAATATGCCGCCATCTTTCGGTTCTAGTATCCTAGTCGCTTCTTAAGACACATGGTACAGGGGAAGTACCAGTCTGCCCATAATTATATAAGGACAATGTTTTCATTAAAATATTTCGCAACCGTGTAATATGCTTTTTCAATCATCGATCGTATCATGTATGAGGACATCTACAAAAAACCAAAGTTACGGATATAGAAGTGGCAGTGGGCAGGGCACTAACCACATAGAATCGATAGCCAATGGAGTCATAAGGTTTTGGAATGGAGACCACGAACTGGCAAACACAGAGTAGGATGTCCATCCACAATGCGGACAGACGATCTGACTAAAACCGCAGAATCGCGCTGGACGCAGGCCGCATACAACCGGTCCTATTGTAAATCACTTGGAGAGGCCTATGTCAAGCAGTGGAAACCTTACGGCCGATACGATGATAATGATTTTTATCATATGTAAAACTCCTAGGACAAATATTAAAACCAAATCGCAATAGTTTTTTTTCATACAAAAGTAGAGCAACCTCTACCAATTTGTTACTGCACTCGTTTTAGTTTAATCCTTAAAGGCAAAGTACTGAACTGCCTAAAATACCTATGCCATTCCACCAAGCAAGAAATATATTAATTAAGGACCGTCTTAACTAGGAACGTGAAAGAAGTTTTTCATCTCAAAGGCGAGCACTTGTAAGTGCAGTACAACTAATCTACATACCAAAGTTCAGAAACCCAACAGCCAATGACATAAAGTTTTAATCGTAAGCCCCAAGACGCTCGTGAACCGTCAATGCAATAAACGAAACAATTAAGTGAAGCTGTGATTTTACACGGTTTAATGTCGTCATAAATTGTCGAGATAAAACTTTTTTATCTACTTTTCCATATTCGGGTGGGCTGTGATGTATAGCGCTTTGATTGCGTTTCGTTTTATAAACGATGGATGAAAAATGAAAATGTTATTAGTGTTTTAATGTTACGACTTTGTATGGATTTCTGATTGAATTGTGTCATCTGTTTTGATTGAATATAATTAAAAACGATATAATATTTAACCAAAGTTGTGACCAAAAGATCTGAGCTGCATTTAAGTTACAGACAAAGAAAAGCCTGAAGTAAATGGAGGAAGCAAGTATTTTTAGATACTAAAACGAAACAACTTAAGCACGACTTTTTCGTACTTTTGCAACAAATAAACTCTAAAACAGCTGGACCGATTGCAAAATGTTTTTGAATAAAATGTTACATTATCAGCAAGTAACAAAAGAAATACTATTTTCCCAAATTCTTACAAGATTAAGATCTAGTCTGGTCAAACCGCAGGGCGCAAGATGGACAATTGGTTTTTTATATTTCTTAGTAAGATTTGCAAAAGTTAGTACTTTTTGCTGATACCGAGTCTAATTTTTGACTGCCTTGCTATTGCTTTACCACAGCTAAATTCCGATTTAGCGTCGCAAAACTTACTTTAACTTTATTTAAAACCAAACCATCCGCTTTAATCGCAACATATGTAAATCCCGCAACAAATGTTGCATCCCTTTGCATATCAATTTAAGTGTACAGGTACCGAGCAAATAAAATAGTTCAGAATACCTCAGGATGCCGTGTGGTTGAGTAGAATAGTACCTCCCCCTGTTCTAAGTGTCGTAAAAGGCGACTAAGATACCAGAACCGTCAGATGGCGGTATATCCACCCGTAATAGTGTATCTCAAATGCAGAGGGTGGGGGTGGGCGGCAGCATCCCGTCGCGAAAGCTTCGCTCTGCGATTGTCAACATACTTGCCCAGCATTTATGGGCAAAATTCCCCATTTCTTTGTGAGACCCATATCCAGCAGTGGACTTCCAATTGTACAGCCATTGGAAGTCCACTGCTGGTCTGAATGATGATAACAATCATTTTATTTACTCCTCACAATTAAAAATTTACAAAATTATATATCAATTGTGAAAGACTAGTGTCTGAAAAGCAGATGCTTCTGTTACAAATCACCAGGTTCTCACACCTTGCGTCATGATTAATTCAATCCTTTAATGGACACTCTATATCCAACATCTTGATGGACTGAGTTAATACAAGAGTGAGTACGATTTTATATGTTCGACATTCGTATGTTTGTGTATAAAGACCTGCATGGACGTGTTCGTGTGCATGTGAGTGTGACAAATATATTTTCTCAATTCTTTGATCACAATTAAGACAAGACAATGTCTGTCGGTTCTACTGTATAATAGGCGTGCTATTTTCAAAATCACGGAGAGCACGTGTAATTACTAGTTTTAAGTACAACTATTTGTTAAGTACAGTTTTGAGTATGTTTTTACGACACCTTGGTGTATTATTATTTTAATAACTATAAATCATTATCATCATAGTAGCCATTGAAAGTCCCCAGAGGCCCCCTCTCCTAGAAACGGGGAATTTTGCCCATGGTTGCTGCGCTGAGCAAGCTTATTGGCAACCGTAGCTTTCGTGATGGTGTTGCTGCTGCTCATCCTCGCCCTGTGCACTGCTTCGTATGGATATATCGCTATCTGTCGGTTCCGATACCTCAGTCGCCTTTTACAACACCTAGTTAGTATAATGGGAGGTACTATTCTACTCTGCCGGTACCTTATAGCTCATATCTTTAAATGTGAAATATCGAAATAAAATAAATATTTTCTATTGGCGTCAACAGTGACTTGAATTCCATTTACTCCGATTCACATACTATTCGTACTTCCTCCACAATGATTATTGTCATCACACATTAGCTCCGGTCATATATAGACTATACCTATAAGTTGGTACATCATTAGACTTTGCCCAATAAATTACTTACTTAATTCTAATTTCATCCACCCTTTATGCCCAAACCATCTTAAAATAACTGTTTTAATCCTAAAGAGAGATAATATTCAATATCTTTAACACCATACATTCCTTGCATTAAGTTCTTTGTAAAGTCATTCACTTTACCGCAAACGCTAAGCGTGGAGCTTACTTCAACCGCATGATAGGTACTCGTAAATAGAATTTCATAGTTCTTCTTCCAAACCGTGCATTATTTTTAAACCTTTAAAATTAACCGAATTCATTATTATTTTATTATACAGTTAATACATTAAATAAATGAAATAATTCCCCGAAAGTTAGACCGCCAACTAAAATGTCCAACAAAAGTTGCAGACGACAGAAGGCACGTAGGCGCGTCCTCGCGGCGGCAAATTGGAGTCGGTTCGTTATGTCGCAACTTTGTGGCGGCCACAAA
The DNA here is from genome assembly GCA_020976665.1 of Heortia vitessoides. Lineage (NCBI taxonomy): Eukaryota > Metazoa > Arthropoda > Insecta > Lepidoptera > Crambidae > Heortia > Heortia vitessoides. The sequence goes on along the minus strand of JACJUM010002819.1, from coordinate 16,216,196 downwards.
TCGCTCGCGCGTGATCCTTGTGCTTCATTAGCTTCACCTGTATTGACTGCGCTGCAGATGTGTTCAGAACATCGAAATATTACGTATTATAACTGCAGAAGTAATCGATAGATTGCTTTATCTATTTTACTAGTATTAAATTATGAGCATTGAGTATATTGGGTTATTTTTCAGAGGTGGCCTGACTCTTGCATGCTTAGACCGATTCGATGTTTTATCATTAATGTAGGACCAACATTTCAGGTCAGTTGCCACCACCAGCACCATCACCATCCCCACCCCCCACCCCCCCTCAATCCCCATATAAGAAAAGACGACACACACGTACCAGTATCCACGCAAAAAGACAATTTGATTCCTTGAAAGAAATCACATAATATTAATATCGTACAAATCAACATAATATGCCGACTGCTGGTCATAAGTCCACCAAAAGCTATTTATAATCATTTCGGGATTTTGCCCAATAATTATCGAGCTGGGCAGGCCCGTCGGTAATCGCAGAGCGTAACTTAGCAACGTGGCTGCTGCTATCCACCCTCGCCCCTTTGTATTTGATCTACAGCAGTAAGGGTGGCAACGCCGATTGAAATCGGAAGAGAAGTATCTCCCTCTGTACCAGGTGTCGTATAGAGCAACTGAGGTACCGGACGGACGGATGAAACAATGTTGTCCAAATGGAACGGGTAGGAATGGGCAGCAGCACCCCCATCACGCAACTGTTTTGCGATTGCCACCACGTCTACCCAGCGCGAAAATAATGGGCGAATGTCGGATTTTCTTGAACGTTTCTCGAGCAGTGCGCGTGAGTAAGGATGGATATATTAACAACAGACCTGGTGGTGCGAATGGTACTGATTCTATCTTGTGCGTCAATGGACCATGGGTTTAATCCCCACTCAGGATATTTTGCTATTTTCTTTTGTTCTGTCTGAATTTTGTATTAAAATATAATATTTGTAATACCTTTTTTGTCTAAACTCAATAACACACCTTTTTTTATTACGGACTTTCAGAAACTTATCACGGAGCCAGGTAAATGAATGAGATGTTGTATTCATTTATTATTAACTGTCAGTTTTAATATCCTTTAGGCACTTTACTCTATTGAATAATTTAATCACAAAATTAACATAAACTTAAAGCTGCAAAAGATAAAATTGATTGACAGAAAACACAGATGCACTCTATCAGAAACTACCACGTATAAACATATGAATTAGCCATTAATTTTCATATGTGATTGATTTGTCGTAGTTCGATTCCAAATGTCCAAATGTAGTAGTTTATAGTAGTACGAAATAGCATCAAATGGCTTCCGATTCCTAAGGTATCCGGATGTGGTAAATCTGTGATGGAACTTCCTCAACTAATAGAATGTCTTTAATAACTATGATGTAGTACCTAAGTCTATCGTTACATCCTCCATGACTCTAAATTACGACCAACATAACTTATTACTACATAAACTATATTTATTTCTAGTTTCCCCTTGCTATAATTTGTGGAAGAATCTAGAAATTTCCAGACAGGACACTTTTAATTTGGTTGATTTTGACAGAAGAGAATAATAACAGGAGACGAAAGAGGCGTCTGAGATACTGGAACCGACAGATGGCGGTATATTTACCCGAAGCACTGTTACTCAACTTCAATTCAAATAGGAAAGGGCAGCAGAACTTCTGTCTTGATGTAACACGCTTCGCCAACCGGTGACGCCTTATGTTTTATATTACCTTAACTAGAACTTAAGCCGTGAGGTACCGGCAGAGTAGAATAATACCTCTCACTGCAACAAGTTTGTAAAGGCTACTAAGGTACCAGAACCAACTGACGGCGGCGACTACTTATAAATTTTTTATAAGTTGTCGCCGCTTTATATTAACTTATAAATATTGACTTTTTGCTCATGTTTTTATTAGTTTACTCTTTTTGCCCGTAACTCTTCAATCAGCTGTGTAAGAATCCCGCCATTTCAAATAAAACTAACAAAAATATATTTTTGCTAGGGTCCTGCTCTAGTATGCCAGCCAGGCTTTAAGTATTTTCCATTAAAAAAAGACAGATCTCATCAAATTTATAAGTCTAGATAAAAATAGGTTTATTGGCCGTGAGGTAATGGCAGAGAAGAAAGTACCTCCATTTGTACCAGATGTCGCAAGAGGCGAATAAGGTACCAGAACCGATAGATGGCGGTATATACATCCGAGACAGTGTGCTCAAAAGCATAGGGTGGGGATGGACAGCAGCATCCCCGTCGCAGAAGCTGCGCTCTACTATTGCTAACCCGCTTGAGATATATATATATATATATATATATATATATATGTATACAGCTAGAGATTCAAATTGAATAATAAAGAACCAAACTCTAATTTTGAAACGATTTAACAAACTGTTAAGTATGTCCAAACAAAAATACGTCCAATAGAAGAAGTAGTTCCTGAACTATTCACGCAGAAGTTATATTTCAAGAGGCAATTTTGAAGCATCCTTTAAGGGTGGTCGTAACACAGTTTACGAGCTCGCAAATTAAACAAGTTCATTCTGTATAGTTGCGAGGTTTATTACCGGAAACATCACGATGTTTATTTTGGTTCAGCACTTAGGCGCGTTTTCATGAATCATGTCTTTTCAAACAAGACATATATATTTATTAGGAATTTAAAAATAGACAGTGAATTAAAGTGAATGACCTGAACTCCATTTTTAATTTATAATAATTTAAAAACACGTTTGTTTGACAGCTCTCATCCTAATCAAACTATATTTAAAATCAAATCTAAATCAATCATCAAATTTATATTTAAAGGACTATAGCTCGGTACAGTGAGGTTGTTAACGACTATGATATCGAATCATAAATAGCGATATTATTTTATTAAAAGAAATAGTAAATTCACACAACATCTTGTACCTTGACCTGACTCCCAGATAAGTGGAATATAAAATTTGTGTTAAAGATATCAGGCAGCAGAAAAATTACAAATATACTACTTAAATTAAAAACATATACATGCAGACGTAAAACAAACATAAATGTTAATCACATAATGCTTGTTCTGACACAAGATAGCGACACTACCGAATGCGCCAATGAAACCGCCAAAACATTCCCAAGTAATAACTGCTACTTTTGCTTAAAACAGAATACATATTACTGAGGAGCCGACAACAGTGAGTGACAGACAGAGTGAGTATTTTGGAAGATGACATTTGTAAAAGTTCTACTGCAGAAAAAAATATGATAACTAATTTTTATGTTACTTTTATTTATATTAATTCTTGTTAAAAGTTTTAGTGTACCGAAACAATATCATTTGTTATTATCATTGTTATAATTTGCGGAATACAACCGGTACAGTGGACGACCTACGGCTGATATGATAAAGATGATATTGATTCATCATTTTTATCATCATTACAACCATTAGAATCCACCGCTGGTATGTCCAGAAGTAAACTTATAATGATCTCTCCAAGAAAGGGGGAATTTTGCCCATAATTGCTGGGCTGGGCAAACGTTTTGGAGAGTGCTGCTTTTACGACGGAGATGCTGCTGCCCATCCACACACCACCCTACACATTTGAGCTACACTGTCTCGGATGGATATATAGTTACCTCTTACGACTCCTGGTACAGAATAAGGTACTATTCTACTTTGCCGGTACCTCACGGCTGATGATGATTATACAATATAAATCTGAATTCCAGAGGCCTGAAAAAACAGAAGAGTTAATGGTTAATTTAATAGTATATATTTGTCTTTAAGGATGTTTCCTCTTTACAATTTGTATACATCATATGGAATGGTTTTATATGTAACTGATAAGACTTTGAATTTAAAATAGTAGAATAGATAGAAATCGCACACCGAGATAAAACTCTCGAATAATACATATCTCACAATTCTAGAAACATCACCATTTATTCGCAAATTTAAACAAGATGTCCAATTCCTTCCGTAAGATATCAACAGACAACATGTTCAGACAAGTTTTCTTTTCGAATAAGTAGTAAATGGTAGTCTTGGATGCACCTATTTACATCAATTGCGAAATCTAATCTAAATAAAATTACAGTTTTGAGTTGTTGCAGTTTTCATTTAGGGTTGCGATATATTCAATATCAACTACGCTATATAGTATAGTGCAGAATTCATAGCACAATATACTATAATATAATAATTATAATAATTATTTGATACGACTTTTTAATATTATTTTATTTTGTACACTAAGAAATACGCGACAAATTAATCTTTATCTCATGTGGCACTAGAATTCTAGTAAAGATTCCGTTAGATTGTTTTTATTTTAGTACAGGTGCAGCTTGGACCTGTGTCTGAAATACTACACTAGGCCCGCAAGAAATTTGCCCGCTTCATTCAACGTCAACATTCGACAGACCGGGAGCCGTGAGCTATAGTTGCGGGGAGAAGGAAACCATTCATATTGACTAATGTTACCTCTCTGTCCCTACATTACCTAACTACGCATTTGCAGAATACTCCAAATGTTTGCCTCTCTGTTACTCAAATAGAGAGTAAAAGGCTGACCCGAATCAAGTTGCCTTGTATTAAATCTATACGTATGTTGAATATGAAAAAAATATTGTTACTATAAATTGAGATATAAAATACTCTTACTTTGTTTTTTTTTCATATTGGTTTAAGCAAAAATGGTAATGGTTTTAAGCAAAAATTTATTGCAATCAGTTCAGTAGTACAAATTTTCATCCCGAATAAACACCATGACACATTATTTTTTAAATGTTAAGATAGTGTGAGAATTGATTTAATTTTTAAGAAAAACATAGCTTGAACTCTTGTACACATTCTTCAAAATACGATAAAGATTCTACAGACGTATAGATAAAGCGAGATTGTCATTTTTCGTCACAAGCAATATGAATTGTTAATTCTTTATACTCATTTTACACATATATTTAATCTCATTCGGTGTTGCTTGTAAGAAAATCGCCAATTCACATCTAATTTTGCAAATTGTGATGCCAATTTTGCAGTTAAAATTACCTGTTTACCGCGTCTGGAGTTGAAAAACGCTCCACCCACGCATAGAGCGTACCTTGACCATGCACTAATGGCACCCAGCTCTCTGCCCACTGTTTCATGTAATGACAGACGTTGCTCTAATGGGATAAACGGCTACTTATCGCAAGGTTGTGACGCTGCGACCGAGCCGCGGGCCACTCTCCGAACCACTCTGCCCGCGAGCACACACTACGCCCAATTGCCTATAATGATACCACTCCAGAACGTATCCGTCCACTCAACTCTTAAGACAAAAGCATCCTCCAGTCTCCTCCCGACTTGCAACACCTCCACACAGCCCTCCCGTGCGTGGGAAACGCGATGTGACCGCGAGTGATGTGATGGAGTGCCCGCGACTACACCCAATAAAGAACCTATTATGACAGTTAAAGAGACTTCAATGGACCTTTTGAGAACGGCGAGAAAACCCGCCACAGTCTCCGTGTAACGATGATTGATTGATATTTAACGTGGTTGCGAGATTTGGACATAATGAACGGAATAAGCGCGGCGGAAAAACCGGCGACGGTCGAATCTCCAGTGAAAAATGAGGTTAAGAAATCCGGCGTTCGGGAAAAGCTAATGCAGATCAGGTCAAATATTACAGTGGAGCCGATAATTGCTTGTTATATTATGTCGAATGTGTTCTCTGGACTTGCTGTGCAAAACTTGAACTTGGAGAAAGCGTGCCGTGTAAACTTAGGTTACAGTGATGACGTTTGTTCAGCGCTGAACCGACGCCAGACGGAGAACTACACAACCGAGGAAGCTGAGGTGCAGAAGCTGACGGCTTCCGTACAAGCTTGGAAGAACATAGTGCAGACTACGTTTCCATGTATATTGGTCCTTTTCGTCGGCTCGTGGAGTGATAAAACAGGGAAAAGGAAGGCGTGCATACTGCTACCTATAGTCGGGGAAGTGTTGTGCTGTACGAGCTTCATCCTAAACACATATTTCTTCTACGAATTGCCTTTGGAGGTCACGGCCCTCTCGGATCTGTTTCCGTCGTTAACCGGAGGATGGATAACTGTGTGCGTCGGCGTATTCAGCTACATAGGTGACGTAACGACAAAAGAAATGAGGACATTCCGAGTAGGAGTAGCCAATTTGTGTATGTCCCTAGGTATACCCATAGGGATGTCGCTGAGTGGCATCTTGCTGCAGCAAATAGGGTATTACGGGATATTTTTAATATCAAACTGTCTATATCTGACGAGTTTGATCTACGGATATATTCGATTGAAAGATCCAGTTATATCAGCAGATCGACAAAGAGTAAGTCCGAGCATTGTTAATAAATTTATTTCTAATCTAAACTGAATAGTTCTCGTGGACGAGTATAGATGACGGGCAAATAACAGGAGGTTATTAACCAAGGTTGCAGCAAAGGTTGAAGTCTGCGTGGAGCAATTTGAGATCAAAGTCTAGGGTTAATAGAGTATCGGAAGGTGTTACGATAAGCCGCGATGTGCCCATACATCATTCGCTAGACTCGACAGGCCGGTTAGTCCTACGTCTAAGTGATAAATTGCCCGGAGCCCACAACGCAAATTCGAACGGAGGGGGACATCGTAACGCAATCAAGGATTTTACTCGAGGCTCAGATAGGTGTTAGATTTATTCGCCGTCGATCTATCCGGACATCCTATCCTACCTTTCGCAATTCCCTGCTTACGCAAATTGGGACGAAATTTTGTGTCAATCTATCCATATTTACGTACGTACGACTGTTGCTTGTTTACATTATTTAATTTTCTTGTCCCACGCAAAGCATTGTTTGCGATAATTATACCTAAATCATTTTGTTAATGAGGGAGAATTTCCTTTTATCAATTTAGATTTTCAGCCGGCCAAGTTATGGCTTTTGCAATTAAAATTTACACAAATTATTTTATTAAAACAGGAACTATTATACTTCAATCCCTACTAATATTATAAATACGAAAGTAACTCTGTCTATCTGTCTGTTACATTTTCTTGCTTAAACCTCTCAACTGATTTTGAAATCGATTTTGAAATTTGGCACAGGCAATCTTTAATGAAAGGTTTTAAAATTTTAATTCGATATAAGGGTTGTAAGGGGTCGAAAGGGGAGATAAAAAGTTGTATGGAAGTATCGCTATTTTTAGAGCTAGAAACTTGAAACTTATTTTTCAGACCATTGATTTGATATAAATAAACATGACATTTAAAGTTTATGTAAATTAAGGTAAAGAGGTATGATACCTATAAAAACTATTCCACGGGGACGAAGTCGCGGGCACAGCTAGTATCATATAATACTAAGCTAGACCATTTTTTAAAGCGTTCGATTAATTAAAAACAAGCAATACACGTTATTATTTTGTTTTTCATGAGGCAGATTTATCTTATCAAGCAAGTATAATCAATACACACTAAATTATAACCTAAAAATAAATATAAAATTGCCTCTACAAATTAACTATAGGCTGTTTTCCATTACATTATCATAGTCAAATTGATTTTGGCACAAAATCGCTTGTCATACTTTCTACCTCAATAAAATATTCAAAAATTAAGCTTAATCAATTTTACCAAACATTTATTTAAATCTTGTTATGAGAAATATATATTCATAGCTAAATATATGTATGAATGATAAATATATGACTTGCTTTCCGCACTTGACTATGGTAGTTATTTGTCTTTATTTAAACAGGATGGAAACAATTTTCCTATTGACAATAATTAAATAAATCACAACCAAGCATACCAGTAGAGGTTATACATAAAGATCGGGAAATAGTGTTGTGTTTTTGTTTTGGTGTAACTAATGAGTCGAAGTAATCATATATTTAAAAGATTAAGGTTACAAAGGCCTATGAGATAAAAATGTGCTATTATGTCAATCTGTTTTACTTGAGAATCTCAAAGATATAGTGGAATAATTTTCAAACAATTAAAATAAGAATAATTAAATTAATAGTGATTATAACCATCCAAATTCTCGGAACTCGTTACAAATTTCTCTTTAACATTTGTTTGTATCTATTACGTTCAAACAGCAAAGAATTTTTCGTTTTGATTAATGGAACTGATTATTTTATATATGTATATATATATATATATATTTGTAATATCAATTTAAACACAAAGGGAACTGTTTGCGTATAAAAAATCTCTTCAAAGACTTGCTGCCCGGGGCCTAGGGAGCGCTAGAGCTTTATTTAATGTTTGCCCTTGTTATGTTTGATGATGTCAGTTATCTCTGAGCGTAGTTGTTTAATGCTCATTTTAATATTCTATTGTTTATAACCACGAACCTCAATTACTGGTAGGTACGCCTACTCAAAGGGGCCAAGATATCTCCCTTGAGGAAGTTAAAATAACTTCGTTAGAAACACAGAGAAGAATTTTTATTAAAAAAAATTAAATATCTCAGTATTGATATGTTATATTCCATTCCCAGGAGCAACCAGTGGGATGCAGAGGTTGGGTGTGCTCGTTTTTCGACGCCCGACACGTGCGAGAGACACTGACGGTTGCCTTCAGAAGTGGTCCCCGCCGTCGCAGGCTTCGGGTCTCATTGCTCATCGTCGTGGTTTGCGTCATATTCGGTCCTTTGCATGGTAACTGTCAATTTGGTATTTGACTGATGACGCTGATGGTTTTAATTATATTATTTAACAATTAGGGGAGAGTCTTCAGGAACAAGGGTAAGCGTGAGGTGCATTCGTGCATTAAACATCAAAATTATGTTTGCGACTGAAAACCTGATTTATCAATATTTGCCAATTGATATGAAATAACAAAAGGTAGAACAACATCATATAAATGAAATAAACCCCACACAAAAGTCACCATCATACAGCATCGATACCTCGCACTCACCAATTTCTACCGCCAAAAGCAGTGTTCGCATTGCTGTGTTCCGGTTTGAAAGGTGAGACACGCAGGTTTGCAACGCGCTAGTACTATCCATGTCGAGCGTTTAAAGGCTGCTAGACTTACTATCAGTGAAGTATACAGTGAACTGTATGCTTGTTTATCGACCTAGTCTGATAATATATGTATATATATTGGTCCGAAAACAACTAAATGACCAGCCTTTTAAAAAAATCGATTAGAGTAATAAAGAAGTCCTTACTTTTGTTCTGATTCTAGTTTATTTAATAAAAGAATTCTACCAGCAGCAAAACAATTTTATTATAACTGTGACGGCTCTTGGTAGATTAATAAAACAACTGAACTGTTTAACTGTTTATTACTAATTGAATACATAATAATTCTTAAATCACTAGTGTATATCTAATCGTTGACATAATGAGTCTGGAATTAATAACATTACCAAATGTGTATTATACTGTATGCGCACAATAAATATCACAATATAATCACATCACATATTAAAACCAACATTTTTATGACTACACTGCCTGCTAGTGTATACTAACTGACATGACAGATATTGTCCCATCTTAACTATACTTCTATATTTATCGGGAAAAAAATCTTTCAAGTTGTATTAACCTGTACATAGTAAGAAAATTCTTTTTTTTTATATTAGTTCAGTTTTTAAAAAGTTCAAGCCTGACAAACACAATGACACAAAATTTTTAATTATTATGTTATTACAGATAAATACTATTACATAAATTAAATATAAAGTGTAACAATAACCTATGTATTCCTCCTGAATATGGATGTGTACTCAGAAGTTGAAAATAATTAGGTAGTTTTGAATATGTAAATAAATAAATTTCATTTAATTCCTCTTCATTTATTAATTCTCTATCACAATGCTTACATTGCAAAAATAATTTCAAGAATAAAAAAAGGCCTGTCATAATATAGGTTTTAATAAAAATTCTTTCCTACGAATTGGATTTATCAATGCAGGTGAAATGAACGTTCTGTACCTGTTCATGAGGTACAGGTTCAACTGGGACGAAGTACAGTTCAGCATGTTCTGCACCTACAGCATCATCACCAACTTAGTCGGTAAGTGATTCTCTAACTATTATCCTGCCCTAGAAAAAACAACTCATATTTTTTAATTATTTTTCATTCTTCTATAAAAAGGATTATAATAGTAAATATGAGACAATGGTCGTAAGCAAATTTATCTTGTTTTACTAAAACTGGAAACAACAAACGCTTAGAGGCAAAACACATTATCATTATTTTAGTGAGCAATTTATTATTTTAGTTTTTACTCTTGCGCCTTAATTTAATTGGTAGTTACTGCTATCTAAATCTGACGGTGCCAAAAAAGGCATACCCAAAAAAACAAAAACGAAATATAAATTCGCTGCTTGGCATTTCTAAAACCAAAACATAACTTTTTCTTGTCATAATTTTGTTTCTGTTATGAGCATGTCATAACTTCTTGTTTTTGGAGATGCCCATACGTCTGAGTAAATCTAACTAAAAATGGTTAATACAAAATAAAAAAGAAAGCTCTGAGGAAGACTACATATTCAAAAAATTTATTTAACCGTCCCTCATAACATGTAATGTAAAAATGTATATTGCTTGTTACCAACTAAACCATACCCTTAGAACCAAGTCACAATGAGAACGTAGTAACACAAAGGATTTCATACCTCAGCAGCTCATAGTAGTCCCTATTCAAACCAGAAGCATACATCCACAATTAGCAATCGCCACCCCTCGTTACGTCTCCATAGAGGTAATGACGTAATAAACAACTCATTTATGACGATGCGAGGAGAAATTAGGCTCGGCTTAATGAATAGCGAATTGATGATCCCAAGACTGTGACTGGTTTAATTGTAAAGACATTAGACTTGTACAATTTTGATAAGTAAAAGTTTTAACAGCAGACATTTTATTGATATGCTTGAAGAAATCTTCTTCAGATTTCAAAAGCAACTGCTAATCGATCAAAATTAGTTTAATTCATTGAAGAACTCACCAGCAACTCTAATATACATGAGTTAAGGACAGATTTGGTTTTATATTTTAACAATTTTAATAGTTCAGCACTGATTTTAAATCGGTAATTATGCACGTACGTTACCATATAACTATTAAATAATTATCAAATATTAAACTTTACATCGAATTAGCTAACGAATTCCGTTGTGTTCGGTGCCATAACAAGAAGGCTACCCCTCTGGCGGTACGCCAAAGTGAAGCCTGATGCTTCCAACATGTCATAGCTGGCACTAATTTAAAAGTGATTTTAAACGAGTAGAAAATGAATAAAGAGATATCGTCGTTGGGGATTTTTCACAAGAATAGACTATGATTGATGATATGTCTGGTTAAAATTTTTTACTTTTACCACTTTTACTCGTGTATTATAATAACGCAAGATTTTGTTGAAACGATCCTGCGCTCTTTATAAATATAAGTACCACTAGAGATCTCATACAATGGCAGACTTCGATCTTACCTATTTATAAAGCCAAATAGCAATAATAAGCACAACAATGCAAGCAACATTGCAGTGTTCCATTATATCATAATATTACATCTTTAAGGTTGGCAAGTGATATCTTTGTGGTATCATCACAGGCGTATGATGATGACGTAGTAATGACGTGGACCGTATACTATCTTTCGTCTCGTAACTTGCGTTAAAAAGTAACATTAACATAAGATGGGTTCAGGCCGTTATTTTTTTCATTCATTTTTATACATAATAACCCTGCTTTTAATGCATAATAACGCTATTGTTATCACATTGTCAAGTAACGAGATTAGACCAACGTACAGACTCGTAATTTCCATCGTTAAAATATTTTTTTCTATATCCAGCCCGACAGATGGCGGTATATCCATACAAAAAAGTCAGCTCAAATGTACAGGGTGGGAGTGGGCAGCAGCTTCCCCGTTGCGAAAGCTGTGCTCCGCGATTTCCAACATGCTTGCCCAGCGCGGCAATTGTGGGCAACGTATCTCCTTTCTTGAGGAGGCCTATGCCGAACAGTGGACTTTTAATGGCTGATATGATGATGTAAATATCAAGCCCAATTTTTCCATTAATGAATTTTATTACTCAGGTACACTATTCTCCATCAGTATATTCAGCGATTTTATGAAACTCGACGATACTATGGTGGGCATCATCTCCTGCACCAGCAAGATCCTTGCGTCCTTCATCTTTGCGTTTGCTACCACCACTTTGGAGATTTACATTGGTAAGTGACACGTTCAGGATACAAATAGCATTCCACTCACTAAGAGGCACTAAAAAAATGGAAACTAGGAAATATTAATAATTACTTGTTTAAACTTTTCACGTTACTTTAAGTACAGCTTTGAAAGCATAAATTGTAATGATTGACAGCCTAAATAAATTTTGCTTCAGTTGTACCGAAACACGCTAATTTTGAAATTATTCGAAATACGCGAGGAGAATTCGCTGTGAAATTATTAAGAGCAAAATAGGCATTTGAGCAATATTTGCAAATATTAATAATTATTTGTAGCATTCTAATTATAAACGTAGAACAAAGGACGTAAAATTTTGATTATATTACATTAGTAATGTAATTATGTATTATCAATATTGTATTTTCGGATTGTTTAGATTTTATTTACAGAATTACCTACATTTTTCAAAAAAAAAATTGCGTTATTGCATATTTTGTCAATTGCGCCAAATGTCAACTGACAGTTATGCTAAACGGCGGAAGGTTACATCAGAAAAGTTCGAGAAATCGTTATTTATTTTTAATTTTAAAATCTTCTCGCAATTCTTTTATATAAATTTTTCCAAGAGAACCAACTCCTGATACTATCAAACAAATCCAAAAATTAATTATTGTAATCCGTCCAAACGTCCACGCGTGTTTCCAGGAGAAATAGGGATTAGATTTATAAATAAATATAAATCGCTTCAAACAATACAATTGTAAGAATAAGAATATAAATCAATATTAATTTCAGCTTAAAATAAAACGACGCGTCGAAACGAACGAAAGAAATGTTTAATTTTATTTATTTAAATATATATATATATATATATATATATATATATATATACTCTGTTCTTCACTTTATGTGACATAGTTTATGGCAATTGCTTTAAACCGATGTTGAGGATATCTGGTTAACTATCTCCCTACGATTATCTATCGAACCGCCCAAAACGAATATTTGCCTGCCTCCAGATTTGCCCTTGACCGACCTTGACTCATGCCTTTATAACGTGGGTATTAATATATTATTCTTGGTAACGATCCTAATTCTTGATAATTGGTGACTTTAATAATCCCAGCATAACCTGGAAAAGGTGTAACGAACTTTTAAAGTCTGCTCCCAAGATCGTAAAACTGTCTTACTTGTAGAAACTATCAATATTTATAACTTATCTGAAATAAATATCATTCCAAATGCTTATGGACTCTACTTGAATTTTATTCTCTACACTCTTAGCGGCTTCTGTTTCTGTTAGCAAGGTTAACCTTTTACTCAGAGAAGTTTTACTTTCACCTTGCTTATATTAACGAGATTCCGAGCAAATAAAATAAAAATATGCACACTAAGCAGTTCAACTTTGACTGATGTAATTACGTTACACAAAGATCCAAAACAAACGAGTGGTTCTGGAAAGGTATATTCTTTTATTAGTACTTTAATATTTGATATATATTGTCCAAATACGGAGAAACCTGCCAACTGTAAGATGTGCTTCGGGTTTTCCGGATTGGTATAGTCAACCGATCATACGTTAAGGAAAAGAATAAACTGCATAACGTTTAGAAAATCCCATAAAAAGCTTTACCATAAATTATTTTGCACAACTTCATACAAGAAATGAGGTTCTCATCGCGGATTGCTATAAGAAACATTTCCTCACGATCGCGGAATCTTTGAAAGATAATCCAAATATATGTTGGCATTGTGTTAACGGGTGGAGGGGTGAAAATGGAATACCTCACACCGTCAACTTTAACAGCGAATCATCTTCGGAAGGCAGGGCAATTGCGAGCTTATTTATTCCCAATACTCTCATATTTCTATTAGAATTTTTGTCAGTGACAATAACAGGAAAAGAAAGAGGCAACTAAGGTATCAGAACCGATAGATGGTATATCCATCCAAAACAGTGTGACTCAAATGCACAGGGCGGGTATAGGAAGCAGCTTTTACAAACACAAACTTGTTATATGAGAAATGTTTTAAGCCGTCCAAATATCCTCAATGCCAATAACATTTAACATTGTTTGAAATAATTTTGATTTTTGATTATGTAGCAAGTTGTTCACAAATGTCAAATTATTTTTTTACTGTCTTATTATCTTCCTTAATTTATTTCCTTTATTTAGTTATTAACTTTTCTATGTATTCTATTTCTGGGTGTCAATATAGTTTAATACGTCTGTGGTTCTATAACTTAAGTATAAGTTACTGATTGCATTTCTTTTATTATTCATCAATTATGTAGAAGATTACATTATGAAATAATATAGACTGACAATTGAGTGACATTAGAGGCAGTCTGAGTGGTATTTTTAGACAAATATTGATATTTAATTATAAAAAATATTGATAACTTAAGTAGACTTAAGTTATCACTTTTCTCAATATCTTATGTGAAATAATAAGACCGCCAAAAGTTATGTTCATTTTAAAACAATGTTGTTTCAAAATGTTTTACTGAATTACATTTTAAACTTACACTCACATAATATTAGTAATTTAGGGAAACACACCATTCAAACCTCGATATATGTATAATAAATAAATTTTTAACATTACACATTAAGCATTTACTTCTTTCCTTCCTTCCCCGTGACTTTGGGGAAGGACGCTCTGGTATTTTCCTGCCTGACGGAACCGGTGGCACTGAGTGGCAGGCAACACTCGTTCACCCTTGAAGACTTGAGACTCTGGAACCTTCCCGAAAGTGATAATAGTCAATACTTGGTCCGAGGACAGCCAAAATTCAAAATTCACGCCGCGTTTTCTAAACTAAGTTATTAAAGCTACGAACCATTCACTTCAACTTTTTTGCAGCACCACTGGTGGAGATATTTAATGGGACGTCATTCATAGCGATGCGCTCCATTGCTTCCAAGCTGGTGACCAGCGAGGAGCTGGGTAAGTTAACCAAACAATTACCACAAGTATCTATTCTGACAAAATGATAAATTTAAAGAAACATTTACGTAAAAGAAAATATGATAACATTAATTGTATCATATATTTACATTGTTTATTCTCAATCTTAAAATGAAGCATGGATTACGCAGTTGTCATATCAATTTAGAGAGATACAAGAAACTAAAATTTAGCTAATATTTTTCCATACAAAGATAATAAAGTCCTACGGACTTTAGATGCTAAATTTAAAAATTAATATTGCTCAGCGAAACAAAATGATAAAGACATTATTAAAACGGACAGATCATTACACAAAAAAGAAAGAAAGAAGTGTAAATTTTCACTTCGAAATAAATATGTAAAAACAGCAATGTCTTAGTTGACTTTCGGTTTTTTGTTGACTTGTGCTATCACTTAATCTGCTACATTTTATACAGAAAACTAAATTTCAACGAGAACCGTCAAGTAAACTCCGCAGTCAAACACTTTATTGCGTTTTAACTTACAAATTGTCACGTCGTTTCGTCAGAAACTTTGTATAATATTTCCTTCCCTCTAAAATTCGGAACAGCTTCGGACACCGCCAATATTGATATTTTACGAACCATAATCCTCATAGACGCCTAGAATATAAAGCGGTCAACTGATTTTATATTAAAGTATTGCCTTTAAAATTTATAGATATAGTTATGTTAGTTCCCTTCATGTTTCAAATTAAATTAAATACGGGATATATAATTCATGCATTGTTATTCTTTTTAAAGTTTAGTAAAAGTGCAAACATTTTATACTAATCGCTGCCAGTATTCTCAACGCTCTTGTTCATTACGTCGTATTTAATTTAGAGGTCCATTATGAAACCAATGTAATCGGGCAAAACTATAATCTAATATTAGATAAAGTGGTAATTAAAATGTCTACACTCTGGAACAATCTAAGTACCGGCTGAGTTTACTAGCTGCCCCAGCACGAGGTGTCGCTAGAAGCGACTGAGGTACCGACACCGACATATAGCAGCATATTTACTTGAAACAATGTAGCTCAAATCCAACAGGGTGGGAAAGGCATTCCAGCATTCCCATCGGGAAGCTACGGTCTGCAATTATCATCACGATTGCCTAGCGCGGTAATTATGGGCATAATTACTCGGTTCTCGAAGAGGCCTACGGCTCACCATACCAGCAATTAAAAGTTCACTGCTGGACGTAGACCTCTCTAAGACAGGAGGTTTTTGGTCCATAATACTGGGTACGGGGTACTGCTGCTCATTTCCGCCCTGTGCATTTGAGCTGCACTGTTTCGGATGGATATACCGCCATCTGTCGGTACTGGTACCATACCATCATACCATCAAACCATCAAATAATCCAAACCTAGAAATATTCCAAAAGTTGAGTGGAATAAAACGAACACTGCAGTATTTTACTAGTAACTGAAAGTTACTTTCTTAGTTCTAGTCACTTACAGCAGTGGTCAATGTGTTGTGTTCAAAGATCTTTATTCTCATACGAAATTACATTTCATTTACAATGATATCATAGTTAGATATCATAGTTCTAATAAAAATACACAATTAGCCGGTACTCGACTCGAAATAAAAATTTTACTTATTTTTAAATGTATTTATATTTTCACTCTTTTATGGTGTCAGGTAGCTTATTGAATAGCTGTGCTTCTCCAAACAGTACAGTTTTCTTTCCATAGTGAGTTCAAGGTGCTGATAGTTGCACTTTATTCTTAGTTTAGAGGTTGTTGGAATGACGTTTTATAAAAAGTCTTATATTACTTTTGACAGAATCTGTAACTATGTTTTTTTTTACTAATATGCATGTATTGAATTTTTATAGTTGAGATAGATTAAATATTTTAGTTTTTTCGTACATATAAATAGTTAATGGGTGGAAGGGATATTGAAATAAGGCTTTAATGCTTTGAGATCTCTGCAATGGATTAAGGTTTGTGGGTGCAACTGAGACTCGATATAAGATAGTTTAAGTGTGATTTCACCAAGGCATTATACAAAGTTATTTTAATTTTTCGGGGTATACAGTATGCTATTTTACAAAAGATCCTGCCAAAGATGTTTATTTTCCCCTCACATGGTTAATGTGCGTCGTCCATGTTTATATGTCATCAATGTATCGTCCCAGTTATTTCTGCCGACTGGATTATGATGTCCAGCTGATATTATGTTGATGAGACCAATATCATGCTCATTGCTGTTACAAATAAAATTTACTGAGACATTTAAGAAGAGCTATGACGGACCGTGGTATAAAGCCGTAGAGTATCGGCAAATGACGGAATATCTATCCGTGACAGTGCAGCTCAAATGCACTTGGTGGGGGTGGACAGCAGCATTCCCTGTCGCAAAATTATATTCAGCGATCGCCATCACGCCAGCCCAGCGTGACAATTATGGGCAAAATTTCCCTTTTATTAAAAGGCCTATGTCCAGTAATGGACTTTCTACGGTAGCTATGATGATGGTGACGGGATCTTTCCTTGTTTCAGGCAAAGTGAATTCCCTTTTCGGTCTAGCTGAAGCCATGATGCCTCTAGTGTACGGACCACTTTACTCCCGAGTATACATGGCGACCTTGAGCATACTGCCTGGCGCCGTGTTCCTCCTAGGAGCCGCGATGACGGTGCCGGCGGTGGCCATCTTTGGGTGAGTCTTGAGTTGATATTAAACAATGTATGAACTATCTATCAATATGTGACGTCTATCAGGAAACAGCTGTTCCTGGTTGTAAAGTTCTTTCCAGTCGATCTTATTAAAGTTATACTTGAATATAGATTCTTTATTTACGAAAGCCCATTACAAGCACTTTCGAATCATCAATAAATAAAAACAAATAACTTTAGTATTTCCAATAAGGAAATAATGATGTTAGAATTAAAGTTGGAAATATCGTATAAATAGTTGAATTACTTTTTTTAGTTAATAATTATATAGAATGCACACGTTCACATTAGCTGTCACAGAGTAGAGAGAATAGTAGAGGAGTGCGCCATAGATAATAGAGTGTCATAGATAACATCGATTAAATAAGTACAACAGTATGAAAGGCGGGAAATTTTTATATTCAATTAATGAAATGCATACTTAAAGGTAATGAATGATGAATCAAGGGATCGTAGATGTAAGACATAGATCATTTAATCAGGCCCACCTTAAACTCACGATGACTAACCCAATGGTGCAGATGATCAGTCATATCATTAACACTTAGACAAATATTATCATATCACGTATCAATATCACGTATCACGGTGGAGCTTGAACCTACGACTCGTGGCGGTCGTGGTGGCATGAGATAGAATCACTACTATCTGCTTCATCGGACCTGTTGATACAAGTGAAAAAAAACGGAAATCTCTTCTCTCTATTCTAGGTCCTACGGCTTATACCTAATTTGCACTGCCTCTGTATTACGTTTCACCAGAATTAGCTTCGTCGGGGTTCAAGTGATATGTCAACTATTTTTCTCATTTACATAATCATAAGAAATACTTTATTGTACACCAAACATAAAAATACATGAAAAAAACAGTAAATATAAAGTGCAATGGGCGGCTTTATCGCAAATAGCAAATTCGCAAATTTCTTCCTGGCAACCTTTGGATGGAAAGAGTGAATGAGAGAAAGAGTTAGTAAGAGGTGTTATAAGATAGATAGAAAAAAAATTTAATACATATATATATATATATATATATATATAAATAGATTGTATTTAAGGAAATATATTAAATATAATTATAATGATGTAAAAATAAATATTAAATGAGTTAATATTAAAAGTAGGGCGCTTATGTTACGAACGTTTTTCATACGTTTGAGGGAACCGCACATGTATGGCTATCGACGACTATTTGCGGCTAAGTGTCGAAAACACGCGACTAAGTTGACGCGTCACGCCTCCACTGACTCGCTATAGAGGAGGATACATTTATACATTATCGATGTGTTTTATAATAAATAAATTTTATTGTACATAATACAAGAATAAAAAACATTATAAATGCGTTATTTAATTTATTTTCTTTGTTTGCTTCCTCTTCACGCTGTATACTCAGTCAATCTTCTTGATATTGTTAGGATTACTGAGAAGTAGGTTTCTCATATATAGTATATTATATAAACCTTACATTAAAATTGGCAATTGTCATACTTATCAAGTAATATTTAATGGATTACAGAGTGGAATAAAAACCTATCAAATAACAATGTTGGCAACGCGTTTGCTGTAATCAAGAACGTCTATAGGCTATAGTCATCCCATACCATCTCACCTAAGCCTATTTGATATAATAGCAATGATAAAGAATTTAAATCAGTTATGTCTTTTTAAATATAATTTCAAAAAAGAGAAAATACTCCTTGACAAACACAATATTAAATCACAGACCGGTGTAAGTTTCACTTAAGTTTGGATACATAGTTAATTTCTTTCCAGTTAATCACGTCGCGTTCGGAATATTAATTCAGTTCTTTTTTTATTATTAGACCAAGACATAGTAAGTGTTACAGCCGCCTATAAACACTCTTGTCTATCACTATCACAAGGATATCACTAGCGAGTTGCCTATCTTGTGATTTGAAGATATTATGTCACATTACCCAGTCAATTCACTGCCTCTCTCACCCTTCAAACCGGAACATAGCAATGCAAACACTGATAACTGGCAGTAGAAATAGGTGAGAGTGAGGTACCAATGTAGAAGACTTATGAGGTCTTGGTTCTTGGGTCTCTAAAACTATTTTCTCGCACAAAAATATTTTAATACATTTTTATTTCATACAAACTTTCCGATACCGGATCAACCCGTACAAACACAATAAAGATATAATTATACAATTTGATTCAGTTAGAATTGAAGAAACATTTCTAGTACATAAAAAACAAAATAAAGTGTAACGTTCACTTACCACATTTTATTATTGTTGGCGTGATAACAACATCAACCGCAAACATTGTCTTAATTTCATACAGAACACCCAGTTTAAACATGTATGACAGACTATTTATAATTTTTAGGAAAGGTTTTAAAATATCTATAATAAAATAGTACAATTCTACTCTACCGTGAGGTACCAGCTGTGTAGAATAATACCCCCCTCTGTACCAGGTTTCGTAAGTGGCGACTACGGTACCAGAACCGACAGATGGCGGTATATCCATCCGACACAGTGTAGCTCAAATACACAGGGTGGGGATGGGCAGCAGCCTCTCTGTCGTGAAAGCTGCGCTCTGCGATTGCTAACACGCTAGCCTAGCGCGGCAATTATGAACAATATTAATTATAAGTTCACGTTTCCAATAACGCAGTGCATGCTAACAATATCAGTATCGTAAATTGCCAGTGTTGCAATATTTACCTTGATTCTTGAACAAATGTATGTCAGGCAGGTTGTATATTCCATTTGATTGAAAAATATCATCTGTATTCACAATATCAGATAAATAAACGTATAAAAGACTATAAATTACTCTAAGCCAAGAGTAATGACATTGATAGAAGAATAGACGTGGACTGTATCTTTTAGGTCTTGTTATTGCATAACAACCTTAATAAAAGATAACGACTCAATTAACAATGTAATTACGTGTTTACTCATAGACAGTTGATTATAAGCGTCAACATTAGAATCTTTTTAGGTTACCATATTAATTGTAGATGTTTAATTATATTGTTTTAATATTAAGTATGTGTTATTGCACTAAAACATTTTACTATTATTTGGGTAGATCTTCATTTAATTCTTTAGAAAGATCTCTCGAATGATCACCAATAGACTCGTTCAGATTTCGCAAAACCCGAGTAGATATTTATGCGTTTTTCAGAAATCTCACAGAGAGAACGAGAAATGCTTCAGCTAAAGGTCGCTTATTAATGAACAGTCTACTCAGACCGTTGCGGTGACACTAAAATTAACTTCCAGTAAGCCAACAAAGATCTCCAAAACATTATAACATTAACACAAACATTATATTTGTTCTGATTATACAAGAAAATGATAAATCTGGAAGTGTAATCTGTGAATTCTGAGGAATGGTATAATTTCTTTTTAAAAGATTATTGATAGAAACAGATAGTTATTTTGCAATTACAATTTTTTCCATATATACTAGCAGACCTCAATTGTAACGTGGAATTATATTATTACATGTTACGATAATGTGTGATTTTTCACATAAACATACAAAGACTATAAATAAAAAAGAAAAACGCCCTTTATTACGCAACCACGGACGCAGGCAGAGCGAAACCGCTTATAATAAATAAACAGGCCATACATGTAGTCATTATGGTCACATCTCTGTGGCGGCCACAGTCCATTCAACGATATATACAGATAATCCTTATTTATTTATTCGTCCTTCCAGATGGATGTACTTCGAACAAAGGGAGGACACCAAGCAGGCCGAAGAAATTGAAACCGTGAACAAAGACGTGTAATTTACCCAATTGACTGTCGAACGGGCATATGTTTATCAGTGAAAGTGTCAGTGGACAATTTATAATAAGTGTACGATGTGTGTGAAAATTGTAATAAAATTTATCGACCAAATACTTGTTTTATGTTCATCGATATAATTCGAATAATATTATGGCGTCAGACATGATCTGATATCGGTTGTATCGAGTGTTTGAGTAGAATATCGGTCGTAGCGAGTTTATTTTTGATTCCTACGAGTGTGTTTGTGGACGCATTAAAGACTGATATGGCAACATACGAGTGTTTGCTTACATAAAGGCGAACAATAGAGCCCTAGCTCCGTCTCGCAGACGACACTTCAACGCTTATTCAATATCAGCCGTCTATTTATCTTAGTGCTGTGATGTGCTCTACTATATCAACAATGTGATGGTATATCGAACCGGATTTTCCTTGAGCATCTTGAGCCGTATGACTCTTAGAACATCTTTGTTGCATTTTATTTACACTACATAAACTGCATATTTTATAAAATACTCAAGCTCTCTGCACAACCTCGAGCGAAGGCGAAAGTTTGAAATTGGTAAGTCACATATTAAAATCAAACATGGCGCAACAAACTACAACAGAGGAACTGCCCCTCAAATCGGAAGCCAAAGAAGTTCAACACATGACATTTATCGAGAAACTAAGGTATGTCCGGTCGAACGTGACAGTGGAGCCGGTACTGGCATTTTTCGTGATGCCTAGTGTTTTGGCAGTGTTGGCAACACAGAATCTAAACTTGGATAAAGCTTGCCTAGTAAATCTAGGATTCGATGATGTGGTATGCACTAACTTACACCTAAGGAAAAGGGCCAATCTCACGTACGAAGAAGTCGAGGTGCAGAAGTTTATAGCATCTGTACAGGCTTGGAAAAGCGTCATCCAAACAGCTGTCCCGACTATTCTAATGCTGTTTATAGGCGCGTGGAGCGACAGAACAGGAAAGAGGAAGATATGTATGCTGATGCCAATCTTCGGGGAATTCATGACTTGCATTCTAAACATGATGAACACGTATTTTTTCTATGAAGTCCCAGTGGAATGGACTGTGTTTATGGAGGTACTATGTCCATCGCTAACGGGCGGTTGGTTCACAATGTTTCTTGGTACATTCAGCTACCTTGGGGATATAACAGCTAAAGAAACGAGGACATTCCGTATGGGTATATTGAATTTGTGCATGACTGTTGGATTCCCTATAGGGATGGGTCTGAGCGGAATATTGTTGAAAAAATTGGGTTATTTTGGGGTATTCAGTATATCAGCTTCTTTGCAATTAATAAACTTTTGTTACGTATATTTTATAATTGAAGATCACACTTGGCTAGCGGATAAAGAAAAGGTGGGTTCTTACTCATTGTTGTATTTTGATTTATTTGGTATTGTTGTTCTTATAAAATGTAGCATATTTGTATTTTTAGGTTAAGAAGTCCGGTTGCGCTGGTTTCTTTGCGGATTTCTTCGACTTGCACAGTCTCAAGGATACGTTTGGGATTATATTCAAAAAAGGTCCAAACAATAGAAGGCTGAGGATATGTTTGATTCTTACAGTTGTCTGCTTTACATTTGGGACGATGTGGGGTAAGTGTATTTAAATTTAAACAACTTATAGATAAATAAATAGATTTATCTGAGTAAACCCATAAGTGTCAAATAGATTTACATAAGGTTACTAACCTAACAATGTTCATTTTATACTATATTGAGTTGCCTTCAAATACGACCATAAAAAATACAAACGACAAAATAAATTATTTCGTTATTAATATTAATGTTCTTATTGCCCTTTTTATCTTCTGAAACCATGTTAAATAATTAAATACAATATACCTGTCTCTGCAGTTTAAATTATGTACTTGTATTTCAAATTAACTCTAAAAACTTACTAGAAATCATAGTTTTTTTTTATTTTTTTTCCGCAGTACTTAATCAATTAGAGACTTAATCAATTTTAGAAGAGCATGTTACAAGTAGCCGTTATGTACCGGCAGAGTAGAATAGTACCTCTCCTTGTACCAGGTGTCGTAAGAGGCGACTAAGGTACCAGAACCGATAGATAACGGTATATCCATACAAAAAAGTCAGCTCAAATGTACAGGGCGGGGATGGGCAGCAGCTTCCTCGTCGCGAAAGCTGCGCTGTGCGAATGCCAACACGCTTGCCCAGCGCGGCAATTATGGGCAACACACCCTCTTTCTTGGGGAGGCCTATGTCCAATAGTAGACTTTTATTGATGAAGTTACAAGCATAATACAGTTGGATAGTTACTTAGATTTTATTTATTAATTGAAGTTTATAATATGTATACCTACTATTTGCATGTTTTCTCGTGGTATCTACTACACCCGATAGCTCCGGTCAATTCCCATGTAATTCACCTCATTAATTGTAAAATTGCTTAATTCAGACAACTGTTGCAAATTGGTAATAAGGAAGTCTGCTTATTACCAATTTTTTTCAGCTTATTACAAATTTTCAGCTAGTCAGCTGTTTTTAGTAATGTCTGTAAAAAGGTGCGAAATATAAACCATAAACTGCATTGAACATACTTTTTATTATTACTAATGGAATTCCGTTTTTTTAAACACTTGTAATCAAAGAGATTCTTAATTTAAATGTATTGTTTATTTACTGCATTCATTAATCTATATGGCAAAGTCTAATTGTTATATAAAGAAATTAATATATTTTACACATAACAATTAAAATGTTGTCTGCATTAGTAGCTCTCGCTCGACTACTTTTACCGCAAACAGCAGTTTTCCCATAGTTGTGTTCCGGTTTAAAGGGGGGCAGAGGTACTAAAATTGTTGGATGATGTTACATAATTTTTTCAAGTCACAAGGTTGACCACGCGCCAGTGATATCCCTCTGACAATATGAGCGTCTATAGGCTGCGGTAACGCGTACCATCATACGGACCGCATGTTTTATGCAGACTTAGTCGTAAAATAAACAATTTAAAGTAGCTGGTATATTTAATATATTTAGTGTTATACTAAAGAGCTCCTAAAAGCAGAGATGAAAAAGGTTGGATTTAGAGGCCCTAGAATATTTGACCTCTACAAAAATATAGTTTGACCCTGTACAGTTACTGCAAGTACGTAAATTACGTAAGTGACGTAAATACTGCAAGTACGTAAATATTTCACTTGCTATGAAAGAAAAATGCTAACAGTTTTTTTTTCCGTATAGATATATATATATATATATATTTGCGGCAGTAAAACGCAGTTTATTTAATTGTTTCGTTGTACGTTAAACATTTCGGTTAATTTTACAAATCATGACAGTCCCGCAAATAATGACAGTACCGCAGTTTAAAAACATATGTGTCATCAAAGATATCACTAGCGTGTCACCAATTTTGCGAACTGAACATACCTTGCCACATTTACCCAATAATTATATTATATATTATAATTATATTTGGCGGTAGAAAAAGGTGAGAATGAGGTACCAATGCTTATGACCTTTGTAAGTGGCCTTTGTCTTTGTTCTCGGTATAAAAAATTACGAAATAATAAATTCACATTCTTTCTCGGATTTGTGAAAAATTGCCTTACTCTAAAACCTGCTAAGACCCTATAGTCATAAGGCAAAGCCTGTTAGTAATACAAAGAAAAATCAATAATGACTTGGCGCGCGTCACACGAAGATATTGACAGTGTTACTTCAATACCACGTATGTGGTGGCATCAGTGAATAAGGCTCAGATTTTAGAAATTTTATTCAATTTTCAAACTTTATTTACACCGGCTACTTACGTGGTATTGAATTATGACTGACGATATGAAAAATGTACCCAATAAAATACACATTTTTAGTGTTTGCACTTAGCACACACATATATGCATTTATTTATACAAATATGTATGCCACGTTTATTTATTTTCAGTTTCAGTTTTGTGTAATGGTTGACTGGGAGATAATGCCATCTGGCATTAAGTCCGCCATTTATACATTTTGTAACATTTTGTGCAATAAAGTTAAATAAATAAATAAATAAATATATGCACAAACCTTTCTATGTATGATTGAAATATGATCCACTATTTAACAACAATAGACTAACTGGTTGAAACCGCATTAAATACAAGA
Source organism: Heortia vitessoides (assembly GCA_020976665.1). Taxonomy (NCBI): domain Eukaryota; kingdom Metazoa; phylum Arthropoda; class Insecta; order Lepidoptera; family Crambidae; genus Heortia; species Heortia vitessoides. The sequence goes on along the minus strand of JACJUM010002819.1, from coordinate 16,190,510 downwards.
ATTTTGATGGACCGCCACCATCACCATTGTATATCAGTTACTAGATGGACTACTAAAGATATCTATTTTTTTACTTGACCACACATGAAGTTCGCTATGGTTTTGCCGTGTTTTGGTTTGAAAGGTTTGAATATCTTCAAAGCACATGGCAACAAGCTAATGGTATAAAAGTGATATTACAAGCGGATTGTATGCTTTTTTGAAGATCTGGTAAAAAATAAAACTTATATGTTTGTATTTTGTGCGGGGATGAAATATATTAATTATTACTTTTTACCCATTCAATGGTGTATTCGGTGGTGTTTTTATCTTGTGGGCCAAGGGTCGATGGTTGGTAGATTACCCAGGACAAATATTTATATAGGGAACATTTGAGTTTCTTCTGCGAATGATTGTTAAATAATAATATAGCTATAGTATTAGGTATTTATGATTTCTTTGTTCCTTGATGCCTGCAACAGATCTATTAAAAGCGACATATCTCGAAGTCAGGACCATGTACGAATGGTTGTGTGAGTTCATACTAAAAATCCTGTTCCAATAAACAGACAATTAATTAGCACTACACCTATTTAATATAGACGGTAAAATATTCAATTATTTGCTAGTTTTCCGATTTATATAATAAGGATTAATTTAACAAAAATGCTTATTTTGAAATTCTTTTTTTCTACCACGATTACGTCAATTTTCCTTCTTTGCCGCTCGCGCCGCCATATTGGGAAAATGGTGCTGAAGTACCTGCCTTCAGCGTCTCACTTAATGACATACTTAAACTAGAAAAAATATTATACAAATATATTTTTAATAGTCAGCGTTGATCTACGTGAGCCACAAAGTGTCTTGTAAAGTTGAAATTTTCAGAAATATTATTTTTTTTCTTGTTTTTAGATGACAAAAATATTTATTTTATTTTTAAATCAAGCGTATATCTTAAAAATGAATGTACTCAGTGCACATATTCATTATAGATAATAAATTCAATCATTTGTAAATTTTCTGAGTATTATCGATATGAGTAATTTTACAGAAATGCTCGTTTCTAGTTATAATTTTGCTACCATGTTTACTACAATTTTCCATTATTAACGTTTGCACCGCCATATTGGACGAATAACGCTTAAGGCAGAGCAATCTATGATACTTATACTAGAAAAAACAATGTACAATTTATACAACAGAATTTTTGAATTGTCTGTATTACGTGTGTGTATACATGAGCTACAACGTATCTACCTAAAGTTGTAACTTTTCAGTCACCTATTACATTCTCTCGTCTTTTCCGAGAAAAAAATAATCTTTATAAATCAAGCGTGTATTGTGATAACTATTGTTGCGTTGTCGGCGTATTTGCTTGATTTATGTTAGACCTCGCTGAGCCGCGTCAACAGTGCAGCCGTTATTCATTCTACCAACCAAACGAATTGCATACGAATTTGGACAACAATATTTCAGTTTCCACTGAGTACATAGCTTGCGTTGATGCTATGCTGTTAGTTATATTAGCATCAGATGGGGTATGATATATAGTGGTGCATATGTACATACATATATATATATATATATATATAGTGGTGCATATGTACATATATATATATATATATACTGCCGCGCTGGGCAAGCGTGTTGGCAATCGCAGAGCTTAGCTTTTGCGACGGGGATGCTGCTGCCCGTTTCCGTCCTGTACATTTGAGCTATACTGTTTCGGATAGATATACCACCTTCTGTCGGTTCTGGTATCTCGGTCGCCTCTTACGACACCTGGTTCAAGGGAAGTACTTTTTAAAACAAATTAAATGTTTGTGATTTAGATGACGGCACTGACGGGGGAGACAGAGATAGTGGTGCTTGGGGTACATTAAATACAGATTCAAATGCGAGTTGTTTCTTTGCTCAGTAATAACTCTCTTAGCATTCTGTAAAAAGTAGAAGAATTTCTTACTTTAAGGCTCTCCAATCTTTCCGGGGGTATATTCCGAAACAGTGGCCTTATCTTTTGCTAAACTGCATTTCAAACAGCTTTCTTCACATGTTGCTTAAATAATTTCATGGAATCTTATCTATGCTGCATTTGTATAATTTTGTCCGCACCACACCTGCTTGGTTGTATGGTGTAGATATTACCAAATATGGTGCCATTTTAAAAAGATTAGTTGCTGGTCTGGTATTCGTGACCAGATGAATACGCATGCATAACTCCCTGTATTTTTAGTTTCGTCCTATGGAGTGCTGGAGGTCGTTCCTCGTATTTTTTGTGCTTCGCAGTCTTAATGCAAGCGAGGCTCTAGTAGGGCTAAATTTGTAGGTAGAGATCCTTTAGAACAACCAGCGTTTCAACGAGCCTGGGACTACACTCTAACCTACACCTAACTCCTTAATCAAACAGTGGGATAGAGATAATTCAATCACGCGCAGCCGACAGGCACAGATCGGCTGAATGACTCTATTCGTCCCCTTCGGCAAAATTGGAGACTCTTTTAGATAACTACATAGTGGTGCTATTACACCTGGACTGCAGGATCTGTTAGCTGCATTGTTTCATATAGACTTTTCAAGCCACTCTATTAATTATATTACTAAAATAACTCATATCTCGGCTCGGTACTCGGTACTTCTATTCTTAAGCAACTGGGACTTAGTCGTATTGATAACGCGGGAGAAAAGTCGTTGTGTGAGATTTTCGTGTTTGTAAATTTAGTCCTTCACAAGTGAAATCGTGGTCAAATCCGGTACAGCTGTACACATTCTAGAAACCTTTGTAGCGGACATGTTTCGAAACGGTCTCGTTTAAAATTGACTTTCCTGAATTGACTCTTTTGTTTGTCTTAGATAATTAAATTTATTTGTAGAGTAATATGCTAATTATTTTTCAAAAGTCCGCGTTAAAATTTTGCATTATTAACAAATTTAATAACGCTTAAGGTAGAGCAATATATAACATAAATAAACTAGAAAACATTTTGTACAATTTATTTAACAAAATATTTAAATTGTCGGGGTCGGTGTACGTGAGCCACGACGTAAATACTAAAGTTGTAACTATTCAGATATACCTATAACGCTCTCTCCTCTTTTCAGAGAAAAAAATAATCTTTACTATTTAAGTATACATCGTAAAAACTAGTGTTGCGTTGTCAGTGTGTTTGCGTGGTTTATGTTTTTTAGTTATTAAGGTGAAAGAAATAAAAATTGGATGTTCGTTATGTTGGTTTAACAGTTAATTAAAAAAAACTCAATCTTTATTAATCAAGTATACATAGGGAAAACTAGTGTTGCGTTGTCAGTTTATTTGCGTGTTTTTTTCGATATAAGGTGGTAGAAATAAACCTTGGATGTTCGTTAAGTTGCTTTTATGGTTAATTTATAAAAAAATCAACCACCTCATCCAATTGACCATTGACATCCCCGTGCTAACTAACCGACTTACCCCGTGTAACAACTTAAAGTATTTTCTGTTTCGAATATTAAACAACAGAGGAATTACGAAATACAATGCTTAAATACATATCTTAATACCCAGACACAGGATAAATACAAATATTTATACATAATTTTTTGTCCTGAGTAAAGAACGAACCTACAACCCTTACCTCATAAGTTACGGAATGCACCATCGAACCCGTCACTTACTTCTGATTGTTTCAACAGATTGCGTTATCGTCGTTCTTAATTGGTATTTAGCTCTCACTGTTCAAGAAAAATCAAAACGTAATCATATATGAACGTGACTAAGTTGTATAACCTTCGCAAGAGTATAGACAGTTTAAAATCTGAAGTTGACTTTTAATGGCTTAGACATTTAAACATCGTGAAAATGTGAACCGTTAGTGACGACACAAAAGGACATTTTAGATAAAAACTAAATTTTCAAATAGATTTAGCTTCCATCAAAACATATATGATGCGCCTCATGCCGAGTCATGGGTTCGACCCTTTTCCCGGATAAAAATTTAAATGATAAATATGTGTGTTCGTTCTGTGTCTGGGTGTTATGTGTGTATTTGTGATTTCACTGCTGTCTGATGTCCGTAATATGCTCTTGTTTAAACTCGTGTAAAAATAGCATCATTATTAAAAAATGGCATCCATTGTTATATACGAGTACACTGATTGGAGTAAAGTGCATAATTAATTATATTTTCTCTATATATTAATTTAAAATAAACATCCAATTTTTATTTAAATACTGTAAAATGCAAATTGTTTTAAAAAGTATTTAGTAATTAATATACAAAATAAACAAATGTTGTGGAATTCTAAATAAGCCATAAAAATATGTTGTTGTTCTAAAATAAAAATGGATACTCGAATATATAGCATCGGTTAACTCCGATGCCGTTTGACCGATCGCCATGGAAGTTTGGCACGTATTATTTTTCATAGAAGATTTATGTTATCTACTATACCTACATAAATAAATATAGACAGACAGAGCAACGACCGCCCGATTTTCACTTGTTTATATAAACTTTAGTGCTCGCTTTTCTGTAGATACAACTGAGCAGATATTTTATGGTTTTTAATAATAATATATTTTTAACGGCTTTAAAACGTGGTATTGCCAATTTTAATACCCTAAATGTCGAACAAAAATGTATAACATCGCTTAATTAACATTCCTGGAGACGTAAAATACAGGATTGCCCTAGCTTAGGCTCCAGACCACCCAAATAATGTTGTTTCTTAGTATTAAGTTATACATAAGTACTATGTGACCATTCTTTTAAATATTTTTTCTTTTTTTCATGTTTTCAAGGCGTTTTGTTATGTTTAACTATCATATGTATTTCTACACAAACTATGAAATAATTAGTAACTATTTAGTTGAAAGGCCCAGATATTAATGAAAATATATAAAAATCAAAATCCGTATGTTTATACGTTCAGTTTTATTTATCATAACCATATCAGCCATTGGAAGTCCACTTCTGGACACAGGCCTCCGCAAGAAAGGGAAAATTATTATGCCTACAATTGCCGCACTAAGCAAGCGTGTTGAAAATCGCAAAGCGCAGCTTTCGCGATGTGGATGCTGCTGCCCATTCCCGCTCTGAGCATTCAAGCTACACTGATTCGGATGGATATACCGCCATCGGTCAGTTTTCAGTCGCCTTTTACGACACCTGATATAGAGGGAGGTACTATTCTACTCTGCTGGTCCCTCAAGGCAACTAGTAGTATTACCTCAGTTTTACGTTTTTAGTTTACGGCCCGATGGTGTAGATGGTAGTGAACCTGTCTTGTGCACCAGGGATCGTAGGTTCGACTCCCACCCAGGACAAATATTTATATGATGATATTTGTGTTTGTTCCTTGTCTGGGTGTTAAATATATGTATTTAAGTAGTATATTTGTGATTCCTCTGATGTCTGGCGTCCGTAACACAGGTACTTTAAGCCACTTACCACGGAGTCAGGTCAATGTATGAGGTGTTGTGGGAATTTATTATTATTATTAGATGAACGCGTATGATACAAAATATATGATACAGGTATGAGATATGTGCTAGTAGGAGATTAGATATATACAATCTAGATCTCGACACAACATAATACACGCGTGATAATCATTACAAGCCTCGTAAATTGTCTGTATTATGCTAATTGTTCGAGAGCGATATTATCGTTTGTCAATTATAATGGCGCGTTTGATGAATATGTCAGTACAGTTACTTTACTGCAGAGAACGCCGTTCACTAACGATTAAATCATACAACGGTCATTTGTATTATTAACAATAGACTGCCGCGGTTGACAACATACCACATAACACAATAATATTGCAATTAGCTGAAAACTTTAGATTGGCTTATACTTTGCCAACATATTTTTCTTAATTATGCGTCGTTCGTAAAAAGATCTATATTTAAATATTCGTCATACTGCATATTGATACTATAAAAATAACACTATATGTCTTCCATTATGCTCTATACATAACATCTTATGTCTGTCAAATAACCCACTCTCATAATAACTAGGCTAAACAAAACTCCCAAGGAAATATGTAAATGACAACCTGTATAAGGTTGTACTTGGATATCCAAGAACCTTCAATCTGTAAGGTTTATCTTTAAATTTACCGTAGGATGTCTACTGTTTAATTTGGACGTTCCCAACAGATTTTCAATTGTATCAGACTGGTTGTATTTACATTACGTATATTTGACCATAATTTCAACGCTTTCAAACTTAACAAACTTGATTCTCGTTATTTAAAAGCACTTTTATATAGACAAAAACCTATAATAAAAACAATAATAGAAGTATCCCAATATATTCATTTTATGACATTAACATATAGTTCAATTAATCAGGCCTACGATAAACCAGCTTATTCTTATCAGCCGGGTTTTTAAACTAAATTTACTGCAGGTTCATTAAAACCGCATTAGAACTAAATCTGCACAAAAAAATAACATCTTATATAAATAACGTCACGGGAGTTGTATGGTTTTTGACAGCATATTTAAATTGCTTATGCAATGATTACACATAAAGCGAACCATTCAAATTATTCTAAAAACACGTTAGTTTGACAGCAGACATTCTATATTTAAAAAAATAATTGTGTAATAAAAAAAAGTAATTGATGCTAATAAAACCTCTACACTACACGTGCGAGTAAAAAGGATTTAGTGTAATATGAAACCTAATATTTCCAATGATTTATACGCAAAAATATTAACATCGATACCAATGCCCGATTGTCCAGTTTGAAGTAGGTTATGCGCAGTACAAACCGATATCAAGTCCGCACAAATTGGATGTGATTGCCTTTTTGAATTTTGATGAACGGATACTGACACTGCCGTTTTGCATATAGTCCAATAAATATCTGAAGGGGCTATCTGTGGGAAATGGGTCACGTGGACTGTGATCATTATTTGTTATGTGAAAATGTTTTCTTTTGTTTTATCTGTAGAGTACCGTCGCGGGTTCAATGTAATTCGTGAAATTAGTATTTTTTTTGGATTCAAATATGAAAGACCAATAAAAATTGTCAGCATATAGTGTGAGAATTTGCATAGCGTTATAAATGTGCAATAACTACATAGTATGAAACAAAGTCCTGTACGCTGTTTTTCTGTCCCAACCTATGCTATATATCGATCTTTAAAATAAATAAACGGATTTAGCCTTTTTTTCATATAAACAGATTGATTTAAGACAAAAGTTTATAATTTTTATTCATACATAATATGGTAGAAAAATACAGATAATTTTAGAGTTTTCTAATGTGTGATGTCGTAAAAACTTTTTTCGCGCTTAAATTGCAAACACTAGCTGAACCTGACAAAATAATGTACTACAGTGTTGTACACCCTAAAACGGTCTCCATAAAAGTCAATGATGGCATATGTCTATCTCTTAGGGATAGCCCACAATAACCATCTTTTGTTCTCATTGCACCGGTGCAAAGCCGGGGTGGGTCTTTTCGCTCGCTATTTACTCCACATAACCTTTACTATATACATCTGTCAGGGTCTACTGAGTGTTAATTACCTATTTTTGACCACTACCAACCACTGTGCAAATACAATGTCGACATCTCCGTGAAAAGAAAATCTATCTTGTTGTATTATATCATTAGCATTTTATTGAAATAAAAAGTAGGTAATGATCTAAGAGACCACAATCTATATTTGTGCAAATTTTATATAGAGCAGCTTAGACATGCTGGTGTAAAAAGTAACAGACATCCATACATATAAACTCTCCAATATATAATATTAGTAGGATTGCACTTAGGAAACGGTATCTTTCGATCATTATTCGAAAAGGTTACACACGGCTCAGCAACCGAGCAAAGAGCAACAGTAGGAGGAAAGTGCTCCCACATATAAATATCCAGTTTGAACATAAATATTCCTAACAACGATGTAAGCATTCGGAATACAACGGGACGTACATTGATTGATTGAATTTACTCCGCCCTGCTACGCCTGCGTTTGTCAATAGCAAACGGTTATATTGCGTAATTCAAACTCAGTGCGATGAAGACTATGTCTATTTTTGTATGTTTAGAAACGGAACACCGTAATTTTTTTCTTAAATCTATCAAAAATACTAATGTAAATCATACAAGAATTAGTATGCACATGAATCGGTCAAAGTTATTTCCATCGAACTGTTTTTCATTAAAAGACCTTTTATCGCGCGGTGTACAATGAAAGTAGGTCGCATTTTATATAACGTTCGCTTAAATATTTGAAAAGGTTTTAAATGCAAGGGCTAGTTTCGTATTTAGAAACAACTCTACAACAAAACGTAGCAGGTGCGGCATAATTTTAGAAGGGTCAAATGCACGAAGGTATACGTTTGATACATGATAAAACGCACCAGATTCTACTGTTAAAAATCTGATATTTGTAGATTATTAAAAGGCTTTTAATAGCGTTTATATATCTATCTTAACCTAGAAATATGACAGTTTAAGAAAACAAGAAATTTCTGTAATATTTCTATCTATATTAACACAGGAACTTTATTGGAGCTATTATAAATAGACTGTGATATCTCAATTAACTGTGGTGTACCTCCGGGAAGTGTACTAGGATCTATATTGTTCATCTGTTATGTAAATAGACTGTGTGCCATAAGGTCTTGAAAATTTTTATTGTACTGATAACACATCCCTTCTTATTCCTTATCTTTAAATATAAAGAAAACCAAACATGTATAATATTTTTGTTTGAGAAAAGATTTTTTTAGAACATCTGATTAGTAGAGTAGTGGTTGTGTGGCAGTTTGCCCTTTATTAACTATATTTTATTATCGTAAACTAGAACATGACCCTTTAAACTAAAAAAAAAATAATCAATTAGGAATATTTAGGGTTGCACCATAACCTGTTATGGTGGTCATTATGGAATAAAAAAAATATTAATGTCTGCAGGTGAACTCAGCGTTATGTACCTCTTTGCCCGATTTCGGTTCAATTGGGATGAAGTCAAATACAGCATATTCTCTACATATAATCTTCTCACGCATTCTTTTGGTAAGTACAACCTTAAGCATATAAATATTGTATTTTTAAGTTCCTAACCAACGTTTCTCACGCCAATAAAAATTTTAGCAGATTTTATTATATTTACCTCTATGCCTAAGGTATTGAGTTGATTTGAAGATTTAATCGTAAAACTATTAGTTTAACGTTATATTTTGGAGCGTTACTCATTAAGGAAATCATTTTATCTTTGAAAATACAAAATGTGGAGCATTACTGAAATAAAAGAATTAATATTTTTACATAAAATATGTTTTCGAGAACTGAGAACCAAATTGATATTTCCCAGTAATGGTAATGAAATTCGCTTGATTTTTGCAGTGTCTACTTGATTTGTGTTTTTATTACTTTCCGCTTATTAATTAAGTGAAATAGTTCGTTTCACTCCTGGAATTTGCGACAAGTTTTATGCTAAAATATTTTCAAATAGTGCGCTGTATCTAATCCAACTTAGTTTTCAACCCAAGTCTTTTTTCAGGCACACTGTTTTCCATTAGTGTGTTCAGCAAGAAGCTGAAAGCCGACGATTCTGTCCTGGGCATGATCTCCACCACAAGCAAGATCTGCGGAGCTCTGGTCATGGCCTTCGCTAGAAATAATACTGAAGCTTACTTGTGTATGTTACAAATTATATATGGTTTTACAAATTATATTTATTGACGAGCCCGTTGACGCATTCTTCAGTGTTATCCTGTGTGCGAAGGGTTCGATTTCCACATAAGACAAATTTATATATGATGAATACTTGTGTAACGGTCCACAATTGTCGCATCTTGAGTCGAAATCTTGAAACGAACACAATTATAAGGGCTAGTTATTAGACTAAAATGCCTGCAGGAACAAGGAATAAAAAAAAATACTGAATAAAAGGGCAATCCAGAAAGTTATACATTCCGATGGGATCTCAAACCTCTTAGCATTAGTATTCTCCGGAACTCCTCGAATCAGCTTGTTTATATCAATATTCTGATTTAACACAATTTTACCAGCCGTAACGACATATTGGGTGATATTCAACATATTTTTTCGTCAAACGAATAACACTTTATACCTTGTACATTTTATGAAAATATTTTTTAACAACTCACGCCAATAGCGTTTCGTTGCACATATTACTTTTAGGTTAAAATTTAATACTATTGTACTTTATGGATGGACTGCCTCCTTATTGTGATCCTCCTGATGTGCACTTGTAAAAGAATACATTTATTTCCTTCGATGACTATGCATATAATACCAACGTTCACAGTACAGCGTTAGAAACTATGAAACATCACAAACATAATTCCTTATAATAATTATATTTGTGAAATAAATTGCAGTCTACAAATCTTTTTAGGTTAGTGCCTATTTTTTCATTAGACCAGTCTTTTTATTAACGTCACTGCAGCCTATAGATGCTGGTCATATCACAAGGATATTACTCACGCGTTACCCACCTAGTGATTTGTGGATATCATGTCTCATGATCCAGTAAATTCACCTGCACGAACACTGCTTTTTGACGGTGGAAATAGTTAAGAGTGAGGTACCAATGCAAACGACCATTTTTATGAGGTTTAAGGTCTCATGTGTTATTAAATGTAGTAAAATGTTACCTATTAGGTTCGTCTTCAACGAAATCCGGGTTTTATATAATACACGTCTCATAGAATGCACGTCATATTTTACATTATCAATAAAACAATGTCTAATACAACTTAGGGGAAGGCCGGACTATACGTTCTTAACAAAATCATTCAGATAACAGATCTACACGCTGAATGACTTCACGAGGGCCGAAGTCATTCAATTGATAGGCTTTGCGTGTTTGTAAACAGACACATAAATTGCAATATATTGCGTGTTCGTTCCAGCCCCCCTCGTGGAAATTCTAAACGGGACGACGGCTATTGCTTTGAGGTCCATAGCTTCGAAACTGGTCTCTCATCAGGAACTCGGTAAGTGAACAGAGTCATTTTGAAAGCATGTTTCTATGTTTAGCTAGCATTGCCCCGTGGTTTCACACGCGTTAAGCGTAGACTTTTCATAGAAAATTTCCACCAACCTTTTACCCCCTTCAGAGATAATTTTGGGAAAAATATTTTACACGTATTACATGACATTCAAAAAAGATTCTTTATACTGAATTTCATTCGAATAACTACAAAAACAGCCAAGTTTCATACTTACTAAAACTAGGGTACAAAACTCTCTTGTTTCCACTACTCATAATAAAATTCTTTTTTTCACTTTAAAGCCGGATTATCGAGATAGTGAATGGTTGTCGAAACGTCGTGCAAAAATATACAATATAGTTTAATTTTTACATATATTACTATTGTTTTTAATAGATATCGCAAAATGTATAACAATTAATTTATTAGTTTATTGTAAAGATGAAAGTATCAATCAAGTATTATAATTTTAAATTTAATTTAGTTAGGTGATGTGTGGTGTATGCGTGTAACCGACAAAGTATTGCTATAATTTGTCATAATGTTAGCTGTTATAAATGAGTATATTTTATAGAATGTAAATGTACACAAAACATATCTACCTACACAAAATTTAATTATCAATTTTATACACAATGAATCGCTATCAAATATTAATATGGATTGTAAAATATTTCAGATTTATCGAGGTATATCTAATGTTTGTGTGCTTACTTTTAAGTTTATTAGTCTTGATTCATTTATCACAATTTGTTATACTGAAACAAAATTTTATTCAAATTAAAAATATGTTTAAACATTATCTGGTGACAAATGCATAAAATAATGATAGCATAACTGGAATACACAGTATAATATTACAGCTACCAAACTGCCATTCACAATACTTCAACGATCGTAGTTTTTTCTATATCATCGTAATTATTAATCGTAAAAATTATTGTTATTTTTGGTGAGAAATATGTCGTGCGATAGCTAAACTATTCAGGACACTCTTATTTTTTTCATCGAACCAACTTAAAATACATATATATCCTATTTTTATACAGAGGATTGTTCTTTCTTAATCGTCAGACTCAAATCTTTTAAAGGTGGTTAATTGGAATAGATAACACTAAACAATAAATAAATTTGGGATTCATCGTCATCATGAAATCAACCATTCAAAGTCCACTACTAGCCATAGGCCTCTCCAAGAAAAGAGGAATTTTGCCTATAATTGCCGCGATTGGCAAGTGTGTGGCAATCGTAGAACCCAGTTTCCGTGACGGGGATGCAGCTGCCCGACCCCGCCCTCTGCGTTTGAACTACAATGTTTCGTTTGGATATATCGCCATCTGTCGGTACCTCAGTCGCCTCCTACGACACCTGGTATGAGACATGGCACCTAGGAGGTATTTTTATGCTCTACCGGTACCTAAATTAATAAAAAAATACTTGCCAGTTTACAAGGTGTCATTAGCAGTGAAACATTCACTAGAACCGACAGATGAAGGTATTCAATACAACGCTCAAATTTAACAAAGCTGGTTAATGCAATGTCATCCACTTCGCGCCCGACGAGGCAATTACGGACAAAAACCCTCTTTTTGCGATGCATATGTCTATATATTTAAACACCATATGCTTGATTTAATAAGGGCTATGAATATATGAACGTCTCTTTAAATATTACCACAGTTATATTGTTTCAGGTAAAGTGTTCTCACTGTTTGGAATGGCAGAAACACTGATGCCACTGATATTCGTGCCCATGTATTCGAATATATACGCAAAGACACTGAGAATCTTGCCAGGCACAGTATTTTTACTCAGTGCTGTGGCGATGTTGCCAGCTTTAGGGATATTTGGGTAAGATTAAATAACAACACACATGATGACATGAAGATTGGTTAACATGACTGAATCAACAAACAGGCAATATTTAAACATCACCGCAGCCTTTAGGGGCCAGCCATGCAACTTGAAAATATTATGCCTAGTCTACTCAATACCTCTGACATCCTTCAAACCGGAACAAACATTGCGAACTCATTTGTTAAGCATTAGAAATAGGGGAGACTGCCACACCAATGCAGACGTTTTTTGTATGAAACTTTGTATGATTTCTCTAGTTCTCTAGTAGTATACTCTCTGGTTTATTAATTAAGATAACAATAATGTGATATAGCCTATACATACACTAGCTTTCAGCAGACAACTTTATTCACGCGGTCTTTAGATTGTCCCACAAAACTCTACTTTCCCTGGGCTCACTGTAAAGTGGTACACCAGCCATTGAAAGTCCATTGCCGGACATAGGCCTCTCCAAAAAAGGTTTTATGCTCATAATTGCCGCGCTGGGCAAGCGTGTTAGCAATCGCAGAGCGCTGCTTTCGCGACAGGGATGCCCATACCCACCCTGTACATTGAGCTGCACTGTTCCGGATAGATATACCGCCATCTGTCAGTGCTGGTCCCTTAGTCGCCTGTTATGACACCTGGTGCAGTGAGAGGTACTATTTTACTCTGCCGGTACCTCAAGGCTTTCCAAGAAATGTTTTATTATTAATAATAAATATGTTATATTTTCATTCGAACCTCGGAAGTGGCCGTCAAGAACAGTTGACGATGCCTCGCTGATTTAGTAACTTCCTTAAAAAGACGTCCTTAAAAATGTCAAATCTTTCAGGTGGTTTTATTGTCAACATAAAAAGGATAGAAAAGAAAAACGACTGGAGATCCCTGGTATACCTTCAGTGCCTGCAGATCCACCTATGGTAGCCGCATAATGAAAATTACTTGTCGACATTTTCAGAGTCTGTAATGTAATGTCCGTAAGTGTGGTGCTAATATGTAAGAGTCGGGATAATGGTGAAATTCGAGATCAAAGGTGATCATGTGAAGTCATTTTCGATGAATTCGATTAGAAAGAATTTATAAAAATTTCGTTCCACGTAAAATAAACTACGAATAAACTAATGTAAAGCAACAGTAAAAATAATGCGCAAAATATCATAGACCTAATTATTGTTAACATTTTATTTTATACTATTGTTTCTTGTATTTGTAAAATAAAATAACTATACTTTATAGTCAGCAATTGTATTACTTTAACAAATTTCTGTGATTGGAACTATATCACAAAATAGTAACATTGAAAATAATTCTTATAATAGTCTATTTGCATCATTTAAAGTGTCCAAAAAGTGCATAAAAATTAAAATTATACAACAATAAAATAAAATAATATTTGCAGCAATAAGACAAATAGACCATTGCTCGTCTTCCCCAGGGAACAGACTGATATTCTGCTATCGCCTTTGGAATGGAGATACGGCCGGTTGAGATTAATACAAAAAATAAAAGGCACAATTTACAATACAAATATATAAATATAAATATATAAAGTATAAAATATATATATATAAAGACACACTACATCTGAAACATTGATTTGACTCCAAGACTTTGCTTAAAGCACTTGTGTTACGAATATCATTCAACAAAAGAATCACAATAATACATACATAACACGCACTGAACAAACAACATCAAATAAATGTGAGTTCAGAGTGGGAGTCAAACCCAGGATCCTTGGTGCGGGCCTGCCTATGGACAAACATACTCTTACCTCGTGTTCTTAAACTTGACAAGGGATCTTATATAATATTTTATAATATTAACGCATTCACTCATAATAAATGTACTTTAATAGCTTTAAATCGCGGTTTATTTAACTCTTTACATTTTCAATATCAAGAATTAAGGTTAACCTCTTAGTACTATCAGATTACAAGATGTCAGACTGTCACCACATACTACGTAGATGGGATCGCGAATTCACAAAATTAAAATCAAATATAAATATATAATATAAAATTAGTGAAGGTTATAACTTATATAGTTATAACTTTCAAATCCTGAGACAAAAGCTTTTGCCAATCTTAAAAACGTTGAACTAAAAGTAAAAAGCAAAATAAACTGCGTTTAAAAAAGTGTTGTTATTAAGTAATGTTACAGAACAGTGACAATAATTTTTTTCTATTAATATCATTACTGACTACAAACTAAACTTATAACAATGAAAACAAAATGTAAACGCGCCGTGAAAACGTCACTAAAACCCGTACTATATGCACCTCTATGGAGTCGCAGTTCAGCAAAAACGGTGCAATCTCCATTGCTAACTGCATTACGACCAGCTATTGTACAGCGGCAACAGGACAGGCAATGGCTGCTTTAATTCAATGCCAACACACACAGGCCAGCCCGGGCCCCGTAAATCTCGATTTAAGTGGCCTCACTTTACCTGCGTGGTCGCTATAGTTGTGTACTGGTGATGCTATAGAGGCAATTTATACAATTTATGTGATCAATAGAACATTGGAAGTGACCAAAAACGTGTCTTTTAATATATATATATATATATGTATATATACCGTAAGGTATCGGCAGAGTAGAATAGTACCTCCCACTGCACCAGGTGTCGTAAGTCAAATGGACAGGGCGGGAATGGGCAGCAGCATCCCCATCGTGAAAGTTGCGCTCTACGATTGCCAACACGTTTGTCCAGCGTGAAAATTATGGGCAAAAAACCTTCTTTTTTTAAAGGCCTATTGTCCAGCAGCGGACCTCCAAAAGGCTGTAATTATGAATCTATATATATAACAAAGGAGAAGCTAATTGAATTACTAGCATATCAATGTGCGGCCAAAGTATGTCATCAGAAAAATTCGGTATAAACATAACCCATTTATCGGAAAAGGTTAACCTTTATCGAAATAAGAGTTGTAGGGGGTTGAAAAGGGGGATGAAAAGCTGTATGGAAGTATCGCTATTTTAGAGCTAGAAACTTGAAACTTATTTTTCAAGCCATTGATTATTATTGATTAATAAACATGATATTCAAGGTTTATTAAGTTAAGGTAAAGAGGTTTGATACTCAATAAAACTATTCCACGTAGACGAAGTCGCGGGCACTGCTAGTAATATAATAATAATATTCACACAACATCGCATACATTAACATTAACCTGACTCCGAGTGAAGTCGCTAAAAGTTGTGTTATGGACATCAGGCAACAGAGGAATCACAGATATAATATTTAAATACATATTTTTAAGTAAAAAAAAACAGTTAAAATATAAACACAAATATCATCATATAAATGTTTGTTCTGGGTGAGGATTGAACCCGCGACTCTTCGTGCATCAGATAGGATCACTGCCATCCGCGCTATCGGGCCTAAACGTATTTGGGCTTAAGTAATTGATCGCGCAATCGACTAAAGTATAAGCGAATATTAATAAACAAAAGAGATCCATTAGTGTGCAAATACAAAAATTCGTTCAGAAAAGTTTAAAATATCGTTAGATTAGGTTAGGTTATAAAAGTGGAAATATAACCACATAAACAGTAATAGTGCTCCTAGTGTTTGAAATAAACGTACAATAATACTTTTTGTTGTGGAGAAAGTTTGTTCCTCTTGACTTGAACTCTCTTATATACATATTCTATCTATCTCTTTTATCACATATTCTTGCTATTTACTCGTTTACAGAGTAAACGCCAGATTTTCAGATGCACCGACACTAAACACCTTGCTTTAATGAACAAAATATATACAACCAACTTCCATGCTCAAGATTCATATTCTTTATATCTTACTTAATTGTATTTTGTAATACATTGCATAGAACCATTAAAGTGCCAGCTGTGTAGTTAAGTTCTTCAATTATAAAGTTAGTCTAGAGTTCATTATATTCTATGCCTTTAAAGTAATAGAAACGCTGTCATATTTAGTTCTTTCACGGGAAATAAGCTGATGTGGACATCATCTATTGAACAAAGAGCTTTCAACGAGTTTTTACCCATTACCACGATGGGCAGATGTGATGGCAATCGCAGACTTCAGCTTCACAACTATTGCATAAAGGTTGTACTATTTCGGACAAATATTCTGCTATTTGTCAGAACCAATTTCAGCCACCTCTCATAGAACTTAATACTCTGCTTTGTTAGTAAAACACGAGATAATATGCTTATCATCATCATCAAAACAGCCGTTGGAAATCCACTACTGGACATAGGCCTATCCAAGAAAGGGGGAATTTTGTCCATTATTGCCGCGCTGGGAAAGCGTGATAGTTAGTTACAGAGCGCAGCTTTCACGACGGAGATGCTGCAGCCTATTTCCGTCTTGTGCATTTGAGCTACACTGTTTCGAATGGATACACCGTCAGCTTTCGGTTCCGGTACCTCAGTCACCTCTAACGACACCTGGTAATGAGGGAGGTACTACTCTACTTTGCCGGTACCTCTTGGCTTAATATGCTAATAAGTCTAGTTAATAATAGAATGTTAAGAAGCATTCATTATTGCAGAATTGCGTAACGTAATTTAGCTAATCTTATAATTTCAACTAATTTATTTTTCCTGTTTTAGTATACAGAAGTCAGAAATGGCTAGTGTAGCCTAAATTAAATTAAAATTATTAACTGTAGTTAACGTAATCAGCCCCATTTATTTGTGAAATAAGCTCATAGATTAGGAGATCATTTGAAATAGCAAGCTTTATTTAAAATATACATTATTAAACAGTAAAATAGTTATTATTTAAATTTAGCTGAGAGATACCAGCAGAAAAGAAAAGTGCCTCCCTCTCTACCAGAAGACGTAAGAGGTGACTAAGGCTAGAACCGACAGAGGGCGGTTTATCAATTCGAAATAAGTACGGCTCAAATGTACAGCCCATCGCAAAAACTGCGCTCTGCAATTGCCAATAAGCGTTGCAACCTCGGGTAAATTCCCTCTTTTTTGGGCAGACCTATGTTCAACAGTGGACTTCCAATGCCTGATAAGATGATATTTCTTAGGTAAAACAAAAGTATATATGGATAAATCATAAAATGTTTGAACTTAATGATGAAGGTAACAATTCTATATTTATGTTGTTAATAGTTAAGACTCATTAACTTTGTTTACCTACACCACGAGTATAATAACTTTGCTAGCAATACTGGTTGTATACTATTGTAATTTCCTCTTATTTACAGTACTTGTAACCGCAAGTAATAATGTAATAATCTAATTGCAAAGTATGTAATAATCTAATTCTGATTTATTCATTTCTTCGGGATATATGCCTAGAAGGATAGTAAAATTGAATACATATATCAAAACTTCCCATTAAACGGCTTTTAAACGCGGTTTTGTGACTTTTTTCTACGTTTCGTTTATTCTACGGCAAATTAATATTAATTTTATTATAATAGTGACCGTGTAAATATTAAAAATACATTATAACCATTTGACAATTCTAACTTAATATCTCATTCGTAATAAAGACTGCGGGAAGAGAATATTATAATATAAACACTACAGGTCGGGGTCAGGGATGGAACAGCATGCTCGTCGCGAAGTTGCGCTCTGTGGTTGCCACCACGCCTGCCCAGTGCGGCAATTATGAGCAAATTTCCTCAATATTGGGAAGGCCTATGAAAACTTGTGTAACAGTGGACCTTTTATGGCTGACATACTCGTAATGATGAAGATGGATAATTTTTCAACGTTATTAAACTGTTGCCAACCGTACAAAACATTCTGGACAGTTAATTATTTTATCGCCCGGAGAGTGTCGCGTAGCCCTTATCTGCAGACGCGAAACTTCTCAAGACCAAAAACTCAAAGACAAACGACACGAGTGTAAGTGAAAAGCGATGTTTTGTGCTCTCTGATTTGCCTAAATCTAAATAATGGCGGCGTAACGTACAATTATAAATTCGGCCGGTTGTTTTGCTCGTCCGGAATTAATACTGACAACTTTCCAGTTCGAAACTCGTATTACATACGTGGAAATCCTGTTGAGGAGCGATATGAGAATGGTAAAGATATGATACTAAATTTATAAATTTGTATTCTGCTCGAAGGACCATATGATCAGTTTATAGGCTATATAGAAGCTCTATGTTAGTAGAATCACTTGAAAATATAGTCAGAAAACGTGGCCCTTTAAGTATATTGCCAAAGATTAATAATCTTCTTAAATAATACAGTCATAAGCTAGATTATATATAAATTGCATAGTAATATGTTTGGCACATATAACTAAAATATGTGATTTGGAGTAATGAATTAATAGTAAATTTTGTTTCAGCTCAAAAATTTAGTTTATAAACATATTGTTTGTTAATTTTTCATATAAGTTCTGTAATTATTTTCGCCTGTAATCTAATTTCTATTATATTAACAGAAAAAGAAAACAGCTTTGTATTATCTAATCTTTACATATCTAACTGTTTTATTTTAATTTTCGGTTAAAACTGCTCCAAGACTCTTTTAGTAAAATCATTTTTTTTGCAACTGATTGGTACTCTATGGCAATATATAAATGTGGTATTATTTATATAATGCAGTAGAGTACCGGAAACTATCAGAACATGGTTTTGATAAAGATAAATATGAATGTAAACATGACACAAGTTATGATGATGAAGAGAGGAGTAGGAATTAGTAACTAACAAATTATGGAAGATATTAAGAAGGAGAAGTAAAAACCCAGCAGGTACAACAACTAAATATAATTGTTTATCTAGGCAGACTGCTGCTAAATAGCAGTGTTCGTATTGCTCCAGTTTGACGGGTGAGAGATGCAGTGAAATCACTAAGTAAGTTCCGTAAGGCGCTACCTACAAGTAGAGAGTTGAGTACAAATAGGGAAACATATAAATAATAAACCCAATGCTCTATTTATGAAGTAAAAGTTAATCGATTAGTTTTACTAGAGTCGACATTGGCCTTATAAAATTCCAATGTTCCAGACATTTGAGTAGTACCATTCTATATGCCAGATGCCAGGGGTAACCTAAATACCGGTACCGGGGCATATGTTAATCGAGTCCCAAAACTATAATAGTAATAATAGTACTCTTTAATGTACACAAAAAAAATACATAATTAGTAAAAATATACTTGGTGATTGTCACTACGCCCGTTCGTGATGACGTTTAAGATCTAAAATTTCCCAGAATTGAAGAAACTTGTGACCAACCGTAAGCGTCCTTCGTCTTATATAATTATCAATATTGTGACTTCTATATAATTTTGATGTGACTACATAAATATTCTCGTGCAAATACAGCTTAATTAGAATGGCTCGTGTCTATGAAGTAGCGATGCATGTCTTGTAAATATTGGCGTTATAATATTTGGTATCGTAATTTGTTAATAATATTGTTTACATAACAAAGGTTTCACATATAAATTACCAGCAGTACTCGCGAACTTAATTGAATTTTGAACCCCTCTTTTTAATCTCTTTAAGGATGATTTTTGAAATAATATTTAACTCGTATTCCTGATTTTCAATTAAAAACCTTTGCACTGAATTTCATTTGAATAATTTCAGAACAGCAAAGTTTCATGCTAATTTTGCACTGTCGTTTTACCCCTTTAGAGGGTGAATTTTCTGTGTATGCAAAATTTTGAGTTTCTAACCCTTATAGTTACGGCTTTACGTTGGTATGTCACTCTGTCATTCAGCTTTTCCAACTTCTACTTCATTATATACAGATAATCAAGACAATTTCGAAAATAAAACATTAAATCAGTTTAATAACAATGCTGAATAAGCTATATTAAAGGATTATAGACAATATTTATATTGAAACATATTTATTAATAAAAATATAAAAATCATTATTTATTAATACTATTAATAAATAATGATTTTATGTATGTAATGTAATGTATTTTATTAATACCCTAGTAAGTGTTTAAAAATATATTTTCATCCTATATTACTCTCTTTATATAAGTTACTCTCTTTATTTGTATCCCTGATAAAATGTCATGACAGTTGGTAGACTCGATAGAAACAAACAAATCGTACAGAACTCGCAAACAATTATCATATAGCTCGCTTAAATTGGATATCGTTCCTCAAAATAGGTCCATAATTTGGCAACGAGTACGGCACGCATTATAATCGGAAGTCGCGGGATTTTGTTAACTACGCTACTGCATCGCTGGGAATTATTCAGTCCACCCGCTCGCCTGAATACGTTATCTGATGTACGTGTTCCGATACTTTATGACATTCTGGTACTCAAATATTTGTAGCTCTGACATCATGTCGGAGAGACATCGTACCATGAGATACCAGCAGAGTGGAGTAGTACCTCCATCTGTCCCAGGTATCGTAAAAGACGACTAAGGTACCGACAGTAGGCGGCATATCCATCCCGTAAAATATAGTTTATATGCACAAGACGGGGATAGGCAGCAGCATCCCTGTCGGGAAAGCTGCAGTCTGCGATTGCCAACACGCTTGCCCAGCGCGACAATTATGGGTGAAATTCCCCATTACTCGGGGAGGCTTATGTCCAGCTATGGACTTCCAATGGCTGACATGATGATGATGACTGTATCGTTAAATCTTGGTGCATTTTTACTTCTATGGTGTAATTCTTGATTTACCATGATCAAATAAGGCTCATAAATAACCAAGTGGAAGATGATCTCGCAAAATGAAGACTCTATCTATAGTTATCTAGTTTTTAGTTGATCCATCCAATTATTAATCTTTTAACAGGACTTGCCATAATCATCAATAATAAACTTGATCATCAATAAACCAAATGGCAATCCGACTCTTAAAAACTTGTAAGTCATCATCAAATGGGTCGTAGATTATCCACCTCCGTACAAAGGGCTCGCCTCAAACTCATCCATTATATTCGGGAATTTCTGCCTTTAATTGCCTGGCTACGTCATCTATCCCGTTAAAAGACTCTATTTTATTCAGCTTTTTAAGCCCTTAGCTTTTGAATATTTTATATAAATAATTGAGTATCAAAGAAATCAGGTCCTCAATATTTTTAACAATAAAAAATTATATCTTGTAATTTTCATCAACACTAAGAAATCCAATTGTAGTGTCTGTTTGTAATACTAAAATAACTGCTTTTACTAAATGCATTCAGGATGTATACATGGTGTATATACCATAATAACAATACATAAAATAATTGTGTGTCTGTCTATGTGTTTGTTTGAGGCAATCACAGAACCGGCTAAATGGATTTAATGAGATTTTCACTAGTAGATAGCTGTTATAATAGGAAGTAACTTAGGCTATATAACACGTTACGTTACAACTAATAGGAGCATAGCATCAATCAAAAATTTGGTATAAACAAGCAAAAAATATATGTTTTGTTAAGAGTTTATCGTTTGAAAGAAAATATGCTGCCCAAAGTTTCTATTCCACGGAGCACAACTAGTTTCAATCTATTCTAATAAGCGGAAGAGTTTGTTTGTTCGTTTAAACGCGCTAATCTCAGGATCTATTGATCTGATTTGAATAATTCTTATTTTGTTAGATAGTCCATTTATAGAGGAAGTATTTAGGCCATATAACATTAAGCTGAGACCAATAGGAGCGAAGCGTCAGTGAGAAATGTTGCAGAAACGGGGAAAATTATTCACATTTGAGGTCTTTCGTCGCATGCGCTGCACAAACGATTTAAGTTTTCAAAAACTATATATGAAAGAATTATTCCTTTTTAATAATAAAAAAAAGTGCGCGACAGTATATGTCTATCTCTCAAGATTTACTCATAATAACATTATTTGTCGAAGAAGGCTTGCTACCATTATAATGTGCAAGCAGGCCGCGCGGCGGCGGGTGAGGGGGAGGTGGGCCTCGCCCCACCGCCACTCGCGAGTGTATCTTTGCGAGGCACCATGCCGCGCGGTTCAGACGCGTGGTCGGCTCCCTACGGAACGGTTGAATACAGCGTGCTTTATTTTAAACAAAAGTAAAAATATAATTTATGCCGAAGTAATTTGACTCATTATTTTAAAAACATTATTTCTTTTACATATTATTTTAAAAAAATCTTATTCACGATTATACAATAACATAAACCAACGTAAGCAATCAAAAAATAATCTCATTAGAGTTTCCGACAACCACGCTAAGGAAGTCGCGGGCACAGCTATATTTCATAAAAGTCCAACACCCTTTTCAATTTAAAGTAATGTTAATATATTAAAGAGTAAAATAAAAAAAATCTTATCAAAAAATCGTTCTACTCTGTAAACGAATCCAAGAAGATAAATGAATAACACCATGACTCATATAAATCAAATGCTTGTATGCATGCAAAATTACTTTATGTAAACTTCATACAAAGTTCGTCTGCATTGGTACCTCACTCTCACCTATTTCTAGCGTCAGATAACAGTGTTCGCATTGCTTGTGTTCCGGTTCGAATGAAGAGAGAGGCAGTCAAATTTCTAAGTAATGTGGCAAAATATTTTTAAGTGACTAGGTTAGGTTGGCTTCTCGCTTGTGATATCCTTGTGATATTAAGAGCGTCTATACGCTACCTTAACGCTTACTAACATGCGGACTGTATGCTTGTTTGTCACCTATTTATATATATATATATATATAAATTATTGTTGGATTTCAGGTCATTGTAAGTTTTTATAAACTATTATGAGCAGTGTACTGTACGGTTCATTTGCAGCACATGGAAAAGGCATCTAAGTTATAGTACCACAATAATTGTATGATCTAATATACTAATTATATCTTATATACTTAGAAAGCAAATAAATATTTGAATTTGAATTTGACTTAAAATAATAGAATAACAAATAATAAAAATATAATTTGCCGTGGGGTACCGGCAAAGTAGTACCTCCCTAGTAAATAGCACCTCCTTCAGTACCAAGTATATTAAAAGGCAACTGAGGTACCGGGACCGGTAGATGGCGGTATAACCATCCGAAACAGCACAACTCAAATACAACAGGGCCCCACCGTTTCGGCAGCAGTATCTCCGTCGTGAAAGTTGCGTTCTACGATTTTCAACACGCTTGCCCAGCGCGGCAATTATGGGCGAAATTCCCCCTATATTAGGGAGGCCATGGAAAGTCCATTACTTTCTAAGGCGGATGTGATGATGATGATGAAAAATATAATTACTAGATTTGGTCTATCCCTGGTACATATTATTGCATATGCAATACCATAATAAATAAACGAAAAAATAAACAACAAAATAAAAACGTGTATTTTTTCTCCGGTGGCACTGCAATTAATCAATATCGTCTATAGACCAGCAATAGTTTAAAAAACAATGTCCAATTAATACCTCTACCTCTGCTCTAAATACTAATTATTAATAAATTTGATTAGTACAAATCGATAGAAGATACCTTTCAGTTTTAAATTATGTTTGATGGGTCTGAGGGCGCTCGGTAAACATCTAGTGCGCCAAAGATAGTGGGTTCGATTATCGGTATTCAATATTTATTTGTATATTTGTGATTCCTCTGTTACCTGATGTCTATAACACAAGTGTTTTAAGAGATTTATCTCCAAGTCAGGTCATTATATCGGATGTTTTGTGTTAAATAACAAATCACTTGAATAATAGAATCTTTCAAGTCGAGGTACAGAAGAAAATCAAATATTAGAAGCACTAGCAATATAGCGGGCCCGATAGCGCAGATCATAGTGGTTCTATCTTGTGAGCAAAAGGTCGCACGTATCGATTTGATATATCCTAGGAACAAATATGTATAAGATAATATTTGTGTTTGTTCTGTGTCTGGTTATTCTATGTATGTATTTAAGTACTATATTTGTGATTCCTCGGTTGTCTGATGTCCGTAGCACAAGTGCTTTAAGTGATTTATTTCGGAGTCAGGTGAACGTATGAAATGTAATGTAAAATTATTCTTTATTTATATTATAATAAACTGTAAACGTTCAATCCAATTTACTTTAAAAGCATAGTAAATGCGAACAGGTAAACAAGACTGCAGGTCATCTTATTGAAAGTTGTAAACATATCCGATCGAATTGGAACTCTAACGAATTTGGAATTAGGTGTAATATTCGTTTTATTTTTGATTTGTTTGGTTGGCTATTTTATTTCTCCGAGTCGCCTTGCGTGATCGAATCATAAAAACAAGAAGCTCGTAAACAGAAGAATCACAAAATAAAAAGATCTGTAGAAAAATAGACATTACAAACGTAGCCTGGCAGAATAGGAAGTAGATGTGTCATGGGTAGGGTACGCACCACGCAGGACTGTAGAAATGTAGAACTTTTATACTAACTTTATACTCTTTTTTCCCCCCTTAAAAGATGGTTTTCAAAAATATATTTTACACGTTTTTCATGACTTTCAATTAAGAGCCTTTATACTGAAATACCTAAATAACTTCAAAAATAACGAAAATTCATTCTAACTTTGCACCCCCGTCTTCCCCCTTAGACGGTGAATTCTCTAAAATTTCTAAAATACTCTACTAGAGCGAGAGTGAGGTGCTAAAATAGACGACCTTTATTAGAATTGTACCTTTTCTAATGAGGCCAGCACGGCGTTATATCTTTTTGTTGGAATGATAACAGGCGTCCATACTTTCATCACTTTTGTAAACCATTGCGCCTGCACTGCAAATAACATCCATTTGCTGGACAGAAGATCACGCACGGGCAAGCACAATGGAAGACACTTATAAGGAGGACTGACGGATTTATTACCATTAAGATCTTCATAAAAATCTCCTGAAAAGCCATAAACGCAAAAGTATATTTGTTTGTAAAATAATACAGTCCGCGTGATAGTAAGCGTCACTGCAGCTTACAGACGCTTGTGTTATCACAAGGATATCACCAGCGCGCTGTCAACCCTATGACTTGGATATTCTGTCACTTTACCCAGTAATTGCACTGCCTCTCATCCTTTGAACCGGAATACTAGTATTTAGCGGTATAAATAATTGAAAGTGGTACCAATGCAGAAAACGACGACGAATGTGTATTAAATCTATTCTTAAAAGAAAAGGTGATATTAACCGATTCATTGCAGAGACAACTTTTGTCCGTGGCATTTTTTTTTATTTATTTATTTATAACGCCTCTAAAGTGTCTATGTATGAAAAAGTTTTTTTGTCTGTTATTTACATGTAGATAAGTACTAGTTTTTGTGCATTTGGCATGTGATATCAAACCTAATCAATCAATAAACCCTTTACTTATCAGTTGAAGAGTGTTTTCAAAGTCTATTTAAGTTGTTTTAGGTGAGATATAAAGTAAAAGACTTCAATATATTAAGATTTTATATATCCTTTTTAGTAAATATTCTTCTATTTAATGCATTTCCATTGCAAAGTTAATAAATCTTTAAATAGTTATGAATATATTAGAAAAATATATATAATACGAAGAAACAAGAACACTAAATAAATTAATGGCAGCTATAGCGGGAATCCCTGAAAACATGTTTTGAAAAGACTTTTAACGTATTTACAAAGTGAAACCTCTCGTGCGTCATACACCTAACCCTAAAAAACATATGACTCCCCACGGACATCACCCACGAATAATCTTAAACTGGCGGTTGTTAAACTGTCATCATCATATCAGCCATTAAAAGTCAAGCGTGTTGACAATCGCAGAATGGAGCTTCCGCGACGGGAATGCTGCCCATCCCCGCCCAGTGCACACTTGTACACTGTTTCGGATGGATACACCTAGTACAATGAGAAGTAATAACGCAAGATATTGAGTTGAAAATTCTTGATGAGATCGTGACATCTTTACATACATTAGCCAACATATTTAAATGGTAAATGTTAACAAACAGAAATATTAAAATAAAAAACTTTAATTACGTCGTATGTATGCCGTGCAATTTAAAAAGAGCGTTATAGAGCATTATAGACGTAGGGCCTAATATAAGTGGTCAGTTTACGAGAAGTTTACGTTATTTCTGCTCGTAAAGAGTGAGCTAGGAGGCAGTAAAATAGCCAGTTCTCTTACTCAACTGTGAACTGGTGGTTTAATTCAACTTTAACGGTTACCTAGTTAATAGCAACTTGGAAAAGTGTGATTCCTAAATGAATGTTCGTATGCTAGAGGCTACTTACCTATTATTAAACAAATCTACTACTATATTTATTACTTATATACTATATTTTCTATTTTATACGGCTTTATGCATTCTTTTTGCCATTAAAACCTCTTTCAGATATTTTAATTGTTATTGCTTTTGTATTACCTAGTTATACAATTGTACTACCTATATAAATTGTTTGGGAAGTATGAAGCCTGTACCACAGTTCTTAAGTAACGTAGAGTTGTAACTGAAATACACATGTCACTGTTTTTTAAATAGATTTATTATTCGAATCTTAGTATAATACTAGAGTTGTGAACTCATCACGGGCCTCCGCCAAGTGGGTTGGTTCATTATATAATACTGTAGGGTTTTGTGTGGTGGATGTGAGTAATCGTCGAACTACGGAAACGAAAACGTATCGATAAAGACTGATTTTATAATTAAAATTTTGCTCATTTCTTTGCGTGATTTGTGTACGGATTATAGAATGACGGGAATGATTTTGTCGGTGCGTTAATACCACATTTGGCGTGTTTCATCTGCAAGCTGCATGCTATTTTGGTATTTTATCTGTATATTTCTTTCTGATAATTTCTGAATTGGATAAGGCTATGTCTATAAAATACGTTATATTTTCTTTTTTAAGTTTTAAAATAATATCGGGTCTATTTTTGGAAATAGTTTTCTTGGCTATAATATTGCTATCAGAGTAAAGTTTTGCTATAAAAAAAAATTAAGTTTAGGTATGTTCAAAGGTTTAAATTTATAATATGGTTTGCCTTTATCTAATAAGTTATATTTAATGCCGCCATGCTATGTATTTATTTTGCTTCATTATTATGTCTACCGGTACATTGTTTGTTAGCTCATCTTGTTTCTTGGCTACTATTACACAGCCTACATTTATCGAAAACTTCTGTTGTATCCTTGATTATGTATTTTTGGTAATTTTTTGTATTCATTATCAAATCCTGTTTTGTTGTAAATAATTTGGGTATTTCTCGTGAAGTGATTTCTGCTTCCAGCTATGAATTTTTTGTTCGTCTCTAATCATTTGTACTGCATTCTCACTATTGTTATTTAATTTGAGAGGTGTGGCAGAGAAAATATTAATGTAAAGGCTTTGTGTATGAAACTGTTATTAGCTTTACTGTTCTTTATATCAACTAGGCCTCTTCCCCCTAATTTTCTTTTAAGATGAAACCTTTTTGTTATTGAATGGATGTGGTATATGTTATACTTGCGTGAGTCTATTAAGTTAATCCAGAGTTTTAGCTTTTCATTTTATGATTCTAAAGGTGTATGTCAAGATTGATACTGTTTATATATTTTTTGCTTTAACTATATTCCTTCCTGATAACTCTTTGTTGAGTATTCTATTAACTCAGCCGGTATATTTTTTTGTAAACTCTTCTTTTGTTTTACTGTGATCTAAGCCTATGTTTTGTGAATAACCTAGGTATTTATATGTGTTTATTACTTCCGTGCTATCTATTCGTAAGTTAGGTTGTGCTTATAATATGTATGGGTCAATATAGCGCTTTTTTCACTTTACATTTATCAATTCCGAATTTAATTTAAATATCACTGCTTAATTTCTTTGATCTCTGAAAGATTGTGTAATTGTTGTTTGCTAGCTGCGTATAGTTTTATATCATTCATGTAAAGAAGATGTATAATTTCGGTATTTATTTCTTTATGTAAGAGGAATCCTAGATTTTCCTATTTAATATGCGTGATAATGGGTTTAAAGACAAGCTAAATCACAATGGGCTTAAAGAATTCCCTTGAAATATACCACATGCTATCTTTATGGGGCTAAAGCTAATATTTCCTGACTCTGTATTTATTGAGTACAATGGCCCACCTTTCCATAGTGTGGCTAAGACATGCTATTAATTTACTGTCTATTTTATATATATTCAGAATCTGTACAAACCAAGAATGAGGAACACTATCGAATATCTTCTAGTAATCTGTACGCAAAGTGTAGATTTCTGTGAACTTGTTCAACTTAATTATATAATTCTGTGTCTATTATTAATCGTTCTTTGCAACCTGTTGAACCCTTTCTACAACCTTTTTGCTCTTCAGCAATAAAGTTATTCTTGTGTAGATGTAAATATATTTTTTTTTACATAATAGTTATAAGTAACTTTAACTATAGTGTTGCCAGACATGTGATTGGACGATATTTAGATGGGTTTATTGTGTCATCACCTTTTGGTATTATGAAGGTATATCCAAGGGTTAGAAAATATATATTAAAAGAATTGGTTTATATAGCCAATTCTTTTATTATACTCTGCTTGTTGAGTTCTAGTAAATTTTTTTAACTAACAGTTGCATTGTAGAAATATATAAAGCGGAAGTGAATGGAGGAGTTGGTATAGAACGACCGAAGCGAACATATCTTGACGAGGTTAAAAGGTACTTTAGAAGGGCCAGATCAGCAGTACCAATAATAAAACGATCGAGTATGAAAGAACTAATGCGAGTAAGAGAAGCAAGAGAAGTATACCAAGATCGTAACAAGTGGAGATCTATAGTATTTGCCTATCCCGATGGGACACAGCCGTGATGTATGCATGACTCATTTCCTTAAACATGAGGTTGACCACATACAAAGGTTATATGCGTTGGTACCTCACTCTTACCTATTTTATCCGCTTAATACGATTGCTGTGTTCCTGTATGAAGGGTGAAAGAAGCAGTAAAATTACTGGGTAATTTGACATAATATCTTCAAGTCACACGTTTGGCAAAGCGCTAGTGATATTCATGTGATATTACGAGCGTCTATAAACTGCAACGACGCTTACTATCACGCGGACCGCATGCTTGTTTGTCGACTTGGTTTTATAAAAAAAGACATAGCATCATATGTTCTTCTAGGGTGCAAGCTATCCGCATACCGAATTTCATCAAATTACTTGTTCGCTGATTAACCTATCATAGTGTAACAAACACACCAACTATTGCATGAGAGAAAAGAATGAGAAAACTTAACGACAAATTGCGCGCTGCGTATCGCTCAAAATGTTTTTTTTCGTATTATTGATTAATAGAAATCTATTAATTTTTTAGTATTATATATTAATTGGCGATTTTCGTGTGCTATTTATTATGTTTAAATACATTTTCTTATCGAATAATCGTCTGTATGTTGTGCGTAATGTACCCGCTGTAGATTTCCTTAAACTAAAATATAAACCCTACCTTTTGAACTTCATGGACGCAAATAACCACGTTCTCTATTTAACGTATGAATAATTTATTTTACTCCTTCGAGGGACCAGAAAGGTAATACTGTGCTATTATGTTCATTAGTTATTTCTAGAAACGTAATTAGCCAACGCTATAACATACTATTATATCAATTCATTTATTAAATACATCTATACTGCCATAAAGTAAATATTATTTGCATTAGTAACATATAGCCACGTTTATTTACTTATTTATTAAACATGTACACTATGGAAGCACTGGAAACTAAGATTACATACTATTTGTATTTAGATAACGCACAAACAGTGCAACGTGATACAGAGAGAAGCGAGGTGCAGTATTAAGAAAATGTGTTATATTTGCAAACATAAACAAACTTCATAAATCATGACACCCGATTGCCTTAGCAGCAATAATAATTCATATGTTTCATCCAAACAGCCGTGGACTGGGCATATAGCAAATAGCACCAAATACTGATGCGGACGTAATTTTCTAGGAAGGAATTAACGAACCGGCTAGGTACTTGACCCACAACGTGGACAGACCATATTTACATGAGTCAGACCTTATACAAAGGTCGTCTGCATTAGTTACTCTCATTTCTACCGCCAAATAGGAGTCCACATTTCTGCGTTCAGGTTTGTAGGGTGATAGAGGTAGTGAAATTACTATTGTGACATAATATCTTCGAGATATTACGAGTGTCTATAGGCTAATGTTACGCTTACTAGGCGTATGCTTGTTTATCGATTTGGTTCGATAAATAAAGGACCTGACTGGAACTGCAGGCACACTCTAGATGCAGGCTGGATGGTGTTGTATCTTGTAAAGGCTTTTATCTTACTTTGCATTACGACTGAAATGATGATGACAAGCGTCCGTTGAGCAACGTATACATGCTTGTGTCATCATAAGAATATTATTAGCTAGTTAAGATATTATGACACATTGTCATGTCATTGTCAATTTTAGTGCCTTTCCAGCTTTTTAAACCGAAACGCAAATGCTAACTTTGGCGGTAGTAATATTTGAGCTTATCAATGCAGACGACCTTTGTAAGAGGTCAACGTCAAACACTAATTGCGACCTTATCCAATGCTAATTTATTTTTCCAAATCCACATCATTTGAAAATATTTTACTAATATTAATTTTAAAAGTTAATACACTAATATCGCGTTATATGATGTATATGTAAGTTAGTTAAGAACATTCTACTGCAGTATCAGGCCATACAGGTTAAACAAAAAGAGTTTTTATTTTTGGAACGCTGGCCGCTTATAATTTGTTTCAAGTGTCAAAACAAACTAACTCGAAATTTAAAACTTCCCTCGACATTTTTCACGTGCGTGATGAAAATATCGTGTGCCAATGAATATAAAAACATGTGAATCAAACAATGATACGCAACAAAGAGGTATCGTAATTCTATTTAGTAACTAAATGGGTTCGCACAAAACTATTAATTTTTTCTTTACAAGTGCATTGCTGCAAGCTAACTGAACTCAATTTCTTATAGACTAGATGATTAAAGGTGGATATTTGGTGTCTGCCCACAAATTTAAGGTAGACCTGACTTAATATTTTATATTCAACTCGTTCTGTTCCTATTTTAAAAAGCAAAAAATGTGTGCCCTCCTTAAGGTAAATTCACAAAATTATGAACATGTCATTTAAAGTACAGTCAATACAGTTAACATCTGGGTAAGTATGGTCTATTATTTTTATAGAATAATATACTTATCTTTAAAATATCGGTTCAACTTCACCATGAAAACAGTTCTTGGAATCGATCAAAATCTTAATCTCGGCTAAATTCGTTTTATAGTCTACAAAAAAAGATAATTCAAAGTTCGCCAATAGTTCGATGTTACCCGAATTTAGTTGATACAAAATGCCCTATAAATACATTAAAAAATTGAAATATTTATTTTCTATGTAAGTGTATGTACAATGATTGTGGTCTAATAACTTAGATGTCTTTTAAGGCACTGCAAATGAAGTATACAGGTCGCTGCTCATAATATTTTACATTGAGCTATTAATGGATTGAATGAGATAAAAATAAATAGAAACGATCATCAGTGATATAGGTTAAATCTAAATTTAATCAACCGTACTGACTCTCAAAACGTCATCATTTTTTATTAAATAAAAAGCATAGGTAATGAGAAACTACAGCAACAAGAATGCAATTTTAAAATTCGACCTGACCGCACCCGCTGTAAAAAATGCCAACCAAACTTAACTGGTGCGGCATATGCTGATTGCCATATTTCCGGACCTGACAAAGGTAACAAATTCCCGTTGCACCGGAGACGAGTAAGTCTATTTGAAAATCCTCTAAGTAAGTAGCCTGCTAATTTATTTATTGAACTCTATTGCACAAAATATTACAAAATGTACAAAGGCCAATTGGCATTATCTCCCAGTCAACCATTACACGAAACAGAAAAATATATATATATAGTGGTGCAGACAATATTTAGTATATAGCTTGCTTCCTTATATTTCATGATTTTACTTTCTTTTTTTATTTAATTATCATAATTCTTGCTTCTTTATATTTCGTCCTGTACAATCTTGTTTGTAAGTATGTAGCCTGCTTCTTGAAAATTAATCATCATTGTAACCGTAGATCATCATAGCACAGCTAAACATAGGCTTCCTCAAGAAACGGGCAATTTACTTATAACTGCTTCAATTGGAATCCCTGGTAGCAAACGCAAAACAGTCTCGCTGTCCATCCCCACCTTACATTTAAGCTATACTGGTTTAGGAGGAAATACCGAATATAAATTGTTATGAAGAAAAATATTAGTTTAACTTATTCTTTTTGAATGTTTAAAAGTATTCCAGAAAATACATTTAAACACGCGTTGACATCATTATTTTAGGCATTAGAAGTCCACTATTGTATATAGGCCTCCCCAAGAAAGGGGGAGTTATGCCCATAATTGCCGCGTTGGGCAAGCGTGTTGGCAATCGTCAGCGCAATACTTGCAACGGGGATGCTGCTGCCAACCCGCGCCCTGTGCATTAGAGCTGCACTGTCTCGGATGGATATACCGCCATCTGTCGGCTTTGGTACCTCAGTCGCCTCTTACGACACCTGGTACAGGGTAAGGTACTATTCTATTCCACCGGTACCCCACGGCGCGGTTACATAGTTAAGAGTTTTTTTAAAAACGTCTTTAGTCAACACTGCGTTAACTATTTATAGGTTTTCATACTCACATACATGTCTGCACGCTGAAAGTAATTGTTTCGTCATTTTGCCAGCACAAAACTGACCCGAATACCGCCAAATAACTGGTGACAGGTTTCACAATAAAATCCTATTCAGAATTTTCACAAAAAATATTTAAAATTGCAACGCGGAACTAAAAACCCGACGAGCGGTGTCATTGTTATCTTGATATTCGAAATAGTATTTTTGATAAAACTGGTTTATAATACATTGTCTATATTTATTTATACTATAGGTAGTAATTTAAATAAAAAAGCCACCTGCATCGGTACCACTTTCTTACCTATTTCTACCGCCAAACAGCAGTGTCTGCATTGTTGTGTTCTAATTTGAAGAGTAAAAGTGGCAGTTGGCAACGTTGGCTAATGATATCCTTGTGATTATACGAGCATCTATAGGTTGTGGTGACACTTACTATCTCGCGGATTGTATACTTGTTTGACTAAGCTATTTGACTTAGTTATCTAAAATAAAGAAAACATCCTATAATTAACTTGAAATGGGATATCAACAAACATAATTGCAAATAATATTAAAACACAGTAACTAATTAAAAGAGTAGTTCTGGTTAACTGCCTGTGAAAGAAAATTATCATCTTTATCATCATTGGATGTCTACGGCTGGACATAAGCCTCTCTGAGAAAGGAGGTATTTTGCCCACAATTGCCGCGTTGGGCAAGCGTATAAGTAATCCCAGAGCGCAGCTATCGCGACGGGGATGCAACTGACTATGCCCGCCCTTTGCATTTGAGCTGCACTGCTTCGGATGTATATACCGCCATCTGTCGTTTTTGGTACCTTAGTCGCCTCTTCGGACATCTGATGTAGTTTGAGGTCCTATTCTATTCTGCCGGTACCTTACGGCAATCTGGCGGTACCTCACGACACTCTGGCAGTACCTCACGGCACATAATTAAAAAAAACTATGTGCCGTAAAAAAAAGACGATATTAATAATTAATCATTGAGATTTCAATTTATGAAACTATAATATTAAATCACTATCACTATTTAATTTTGATGCTCTATCATTACGAAAAATATTAGAGTTTCACTAACCTTTTGACGTTTTATTTACTTATGACGAATTGTAGCATATAACCCAGTAATTAAACTCCCTCTTTTATCCTTCCAACAATATAGTTTGACGGTAAAAAAGGTGAGATTAAAGTACAAATACAGACAAACTAAGAAGACTTTTGAAGAGTTTAAGAAATATCCTTTAGTAGTTAATTCATAGTAAACAAAAATCACAAATTAATATTTTATTGTAAGAGTAAAAGTAAACTTAAAAAGTAAATTAACATCTATCATTGAAATACGACATGTGTCTCGGTATCATATATATGTATTAAATACATCATCAAGCATCTTTTAATAAAATACATTAATAACTAAAAGTTACTTATTAATCAAATATTTTAAGTCCCTAATTATGAGGACGGGAAGAGATCTTATTCCGCAGAGTTAGGTGTTGATACCAGGGTCAACGCCCTAATGACATTCAGATTAGTATGGCGCTGAGTGGTTTAGTGTGAAGGTATAATTTCATAACGTATTGAGCGCCGCCTATTGGCGTTGGGTATAGTTGGGTATAGTCAATTATGATGCCACCGTACTTAAATTGAAGTGCTTAAAAACAACTACTGCTTTTCTATAGCGTTAATACTACTTTTGATATTTTTTACTCGTTCTTGTAGAACATCTTTTCTGTATTCGAGGTATAGCCATCTGCAAAAAGACAATCAATCTTTAATTAATCTGAATGAATTTGTAAAAAATAAAAATTTGGATATAAGCTATATTTCACTCGAATCGCATAAACCTGATTTTGAAGTACGCAAGTTTGATAACAAATATTTTAAACTCAGCAAATTTCATCCAAATCAGTTCACTGGTACGCTATCAAAGCATAACATGCATTCTATTAAGTGCACCTTATATTTCTATGCAAAAATATTTTAACTAAATGTCCAAGTAAATAGATTCACCCGCGCCCTGCATTTCTCCCCTCTTTATCCCCTTAAATTTTTACTTTCAAGAAAAGTCCTTCTTCAAGGTCAAATACAGAAAAACGTTCGATATAATTGAATCAGATATAATTCTAATATACATAAATCTTCAAAGTATTTAAATAATTGTTTGAAGTCCAACTAAAATATTCATGTCCTTGTTTTCATAGAACCAATAACATAACATTTACACTGTACAATGAACAAAAACATTGCACAGTTCAAAAGCTTTGTTGTCTTGTTCGGCTGTTCTCTTTGGGTATCCTAGAAGTTGAGTGAACACTACGTAGCCGCTGGCTGCGTTCCGATAAAGCCTCCTTGAGTTATTTAGAGCTCCCACTTTGTCAGTTTGACTCTTTGTTGCGCTCAGGTCGTATAGAGCTAAACATTTGCATGAATATTGCATTCAATTCTTCTGTAGATCTTCATTCAATTCTTTGGGTATAACTGACCGGGGGCCTAATCAAATCTGACAACTTTATAAGCTGGTTAAAACACTTGTGTTACTGACATCGGACAACAGAGAAATCACAAATATAATATTTAAATACATATTTAACATGCAGACACAGAACAAACACCAATATCCATCATATAAATGTTTGTCCTGGCCGTTTGGTTTGGGGAAACGAACCCACGAGCCTTGACACGTAACACGGAACCACTATATCTTCGCCACTGGGCCCGTCAATAGTTAAAGAAATATTTTAAATCAGGTAGTTTTTAGAGTCCAGACAATTACATTTTAAGAATTATTGATTGTAATCAGTTATAAGTTTCAAAAAAAACCATTCCTAAAAACTTACTTTCTGAAAGTTACCGGTACTTTTTGGATGCTTCCTAAAAGATCTAAGCCGGCAATAATAGGCCCAAAACTATGCAAAATAAACGCATTTAGATCTTTAGATCAACTGTAATTTCTAGAAGTTATCGTCAACCACAGAGAATAGCGACGTAATCTGGAAGTCCTAAGCTAGTAAGAGAAGTATTAGAACTACGCAAAATAACCGTACGATAGGTGTCAAAATACGGAACCTTAGAAGGTTACCAGCAACCAATAGGGTAGCAACGGTATCTGGAAGACCTAAACTCGAAAAACTAAGCTCAGAAGTACGCATAAAAATAGGTATCACGTTGCAACACAGTTACAACTTTTAGAGGTTACCAGCAATTTTAGGAGGTAGCGACACTTTTTGGAAGATCTACAAGTAAGCTGACAAGAGTGGAGCATAGAAAAGAGCATTCATCATAGCAGCCATTAAAAGTCTACTGCTGGACCCATAATTGCCGCGCTGGGCAAGCGTGTTCGCAAAAGGAGGAACATTACGCATAACAATCGCGTAATCGGTGTCAACAGCTGCTGAACAGTTCTAACTGTCGAAGGTTACCGGCAACCTTAGAAAGTAGCAACTCTATCTAAAACATCTGAACTAGAGAGTCACGTAGTGAAAAACTACGCATCTATATCATAAGTTCGTTTACAATTATACATATCTGTACTTACATATACACACCAATACCAGGCAGTATCAGGACGGCTCCAAGCAGGAATATGGCTCCTGGTAATACATGCAGGGTAGCTGTATATACTCTGGTGTACAGTGGCACGTATACCAATGGAGTCATCGCTTCAGCCAGCGCGAAGAGCGAGTTAACCTTCCCTGTAAAATTATGAAGTTAGACTCATTCACAGTGACATACAGTTTCTTCGCTGACGCTCGCGTTTCGAACCTGCTATAATTTTGCGACCAGTTTGTCAGCGCCAAACGAGTTTAACTATGATAACATTGGCAACTAACATATGGTAGTAAGAGTCACCGTAATCTGTAGAACCTTGTTAAACTTCGACTTAAGCATATTACGTCTCATCATCATCAAATCAGCCGCCTGACGTCCACAGGATATAAGTCTCCCGAAGTAGTTTATGTAATTTTGGAGTTTTGATGTGATAGTAGACGGGCCCGATGGCGTAGATGGTAGTGATCCTATCTTGTACGCCAAAGGTGGGTTTAACCCCCACCTAGGACAAATATTTATATGTTGATATTTGTGCTTGTTCTGTGATCTGTGATTCCTTTGATGTCTTCAACACAAGTGCTTTGAGTGACTTATTTCGGAATTAAAGCTGTATGCGATGTTGTGTGAATTTATTTATAATTATTCATTATAATTCGACTTTCGTGATTTCGACTTTCTATGTAGGTCTACCACCAAGTAATAATTAATAAATAAAATTGGCCGTCCATTATAAAGTTGTTTTCATGATATAATTTTATCGTCCAGTCTATTTTTAGTATTGGCTTGAACTGGTTCAGTCATACAATTTCAAAAGTATTCGAAAACTCCGTAGCCAAGGGTTAACGGGTAGATACGCCTACACAAAGTTTTAATAGCACTCTACTGCAAATAACTTAATTATCGTTGCAAATTTATTGATTTGCTTATTAATAATAGATATAATTCGGATAATTGGGCTAAGTTGATTATCCTAAAGACACATTCAATCATATTTATAGTGTACTAGCGTCCCGCCCCTGCTTCGCTCGGGTGCGATGGGGATAAAAATGGTTATTGTAGGTTATCTCTAAAAGATAAAAATATCCTATTGCGAAGTTTTTGTAAATCTTTTTAAGGTGTACAATACTATAATACATCATTTTGATCTATCTCATCGGGTTCAGCCAGCGTTTGCAATGTAAGCGGAAAAAAATGCATACATTTACAAAGTCACATTAGAAAACTCTAAAATTATCAGTATTTCTCCACTATATTATATATGTATTATGCATATAAACCTTTGTCTCGTATCGCTCTAAATATTTACAACCGCATTAAAATCAGTTGCATTGTTTTAAATATCTAAGCATACATAGGGACAGACAGCGGGAAATGACTTAGCTTTATACATGAAGTGATTAGTTTGACATGCCTGATGACGCATTCGGTGGTGTTCTTATATTGTGTGCCAAGGGTCGTTGGTTTGATCCCCACCCAAGACTGGCATTATAATGCTGATCATTTGTGTTCATCACAAGTGATTTAAGCGACTTATCTTGGAGTCAGGTCACTGTTTGAGATTTTGTTTGAATTATTTATTTATTTATTGTTGTCACATGTGCTCACCGTAAATTCTTTACGCGAAATTGTTTCCGATTTATTATCCAAAAGATGAATCTGCAAAAATATTTTTGTGTCAACGGAAAGTTTGATGCTGGAAATACCAGCGCATTCCACAAATAATTTTCATAAGTCTTTTAAGGTTCAAGCCGTTCGTTTGTGGAATGTACTGCCTTTAACAGTCAGACGCATGCAGTCTCTGGCTTCATTCAAGGAGATGGTGAAAGAGCATTACTTATCGTTGTCATAATTTCTAATAATATGTTTTCTGTTGTGTTGCGATATCACTCTGTCTTCAAGTAGAATAAATGCTGTTGAAATGAGAGCACTTCGAAGTATGTGTGGTGTGAGTTTGAGAGATTGATTAAAGAATAGTGTGATAAGAGATTAATGTGGTGTAAAATATGATGTTGTGAAAACGATAGAGATGGTTTGGATATGTAGAAAGGATGGATGAAAGTAGAATGACTGCACAAATATATAGAGCAGAAGTGAATGGATGGTATAGGACGTCCGAGACGAACATATCTTAACCAGGTAGAAGAGGTATTAAAGAAGGGCCAGGTCAGAAGTACTAAGAAAAAATGAACGTGTATGAAAGGATTAATGCGAGTAAGGGAAGCGAGAGAGGTATGCCAAGACCGTAAAAGTAGAGATCCAGTCTCTGCCTACCCCGATGGGACACAGGCGTGATGTATGTATATATGTTTTGTGTTATGTTGTGATATCACTCTGTCGTCCTTTTTACATTATTTATTGTATTTTTACATATAAATAGTAGTATATTTTGGTATATATTACTACATGCTATTATGTTTAAAATATTTATTTTTATTAGATTATTTGTTATGCTTAAAGATGCACCTTAAACGGCCTATTAAATTGTATCTACTCTTTCCAATCAAAAGTTGCTTGGAAGAACGCTGTATGCGATAAAGCCGCCTATTTTACTGTTTCAATGATCAATTTATGTATCTTTTTTATATCCCAGGTTTGCAATAAATAATAAATTATTATTATTTTTAAATACATTGTTATATATTAAAAACGAACAGATTATTGTTCTTTCTATTAAAATGTGTATGTAATTATTTCATAATTTTACATTATTTAACTATAACTCACCGAATTCTTCACCGCTCACCAATTTCGTCGCTATGGAGCGCATAGCCACGAATGCGGTGCCATTTAGTATCTCAATTAATGGCGCTGGAATCAAATGAATATTATATATTGTTTTAGATAACGTATTGCGAGTTGATCGCCAATCACCACAATTCTAATTACCCAATTCCATCTGTTGAATTTCTAAATTTGGCAGTAGCGGCAGCGTAGAATAATTTCACACAACATCTTATACATTGACCTCACTCCGAGGTAAGCCGCTGTTGGATTTTTATTGCTGTTTTGGGTAAATCTATTTACAAATTTAAAGGGATTTCTTATGTTGGGCTGGCATGGCGGCGATTGTTGAGCGTAGCCTTGTGACGTGTATGCTGCTGCCTATCATCACCCCATTGTATTTGAGCTACACCAAGAAAGATTGATATACCGTATATCTTCGGTTTCGGTACTTCAGTCACCTCTTACGAAACCTGGTATAGGTATATTGATGGGCCAGATGACGCAGATGGTTGTG
Organism: Heortia vitessoides; assembly: GCA_020976665.1. Classification (NCBI taxonomy): domain Eukaryota; kingdom Metazoa; phylum Arthropoda; class Insecta; order Lepidoptera; family Crambidae; genus Heortia; species Heortia vitessoides. The sequence goes on along the minus strand of JACJUM010002819.1, from coordinate 16,150,405 downwards.
ATCCTATTTTATGCGCCAGGGGTCGTGGGTTCTATTCCCACCCCGGAACAATATTTGTAAGATGATATTTGTCCAGTGTCTCGGTGTTAAAAATATGTACTTATGTATAATTTTTTTGATATCCGTAATATGCTTTAAGCGACTTCTCTTGGAGGCAGGTTAATGTATGAGATATTGTATAAATTAATAAAATTTATTATAAATAAAAAAAAGTAATACTCACCAATGTAAATTTCAATGTTGTTCCTGGCGAACGCATACGCGAATGCTCCAAGGACTTTGCTAACACACGATATCACTCCAAGCAGTGTATCGTGCATCTTCAGGTACTGGCTGAACAGCATGATTGAGAACATGGTACCTGTATTTCACCGCTTTATTAAAAACTTCAATATTTACTAAAACTCACAGTACTTTTTTATATATTTCACAAGCCGTATAGCAGGATATAGGAACGCTAGTTGGGATGCAAGTGCCTGCTGCAATAACGCAAAATTATGCTCATGCGGGATGTTCTCCCAATTATTTATATTTATTTATTGTCCGAATGTTTAGCGGTACGCTCTTTCTGTACCATATGCGAAAATGGACCTGTGTCCATCCCAGGATGCTCTATTCAGTGCTTTCCCAGTTTGTTGGGCTATTGGCTCGAAAAATTTCACCTACATACATTAAGTGCCGCGATTAAGTCAAGGCATTTCAATGGCCAGGCCTCCCTTGAATATTGACCCAACAGACAATATTAACCTTGAACATTGAACAGAGAACTGGCGTATGACAATCGACAGATGGCGCCTTATGCGCCCGGAACTGTGTAAGCTTATATTAAAAAGGGTGGAGATTTAAAGAGTGGTATAACCATCAGCTTTAAGACAAAGCCAACGCCGATATGGGTTTCAATGACACTGATCACTTGTCATTAGAGGAACCTTTAACACTACCAGTTTTTCTTGCACGTTCATTTCTGGTGGGTCGTGTAGTGGGTAGACATGTTCACCAGGAGGTTCACTCCTGGTGAACATGTCTAGTGTCGGTGGACGTTTAAAGTAGGCCTAATTCACATATGTTAGATAACCCCATGATCTTGTAAGGTCATCAGGTTCATCGGTATAATAGATATAATGAAATCAAAGGACTTTCTTTTATGGAAAAAACATTGTTTTATTTTTATTGTATTTGAAGTGGCCTACTTGTATAAAGTATATTAGAAATTTAAATTTGAAGCATGCCGCGAAGCTACAAAAAAGGTTTTGATAATTGTGTACATTCAATTGGCTAGGCATCATAAGTTAAGTAGCTCATATTTTTTGAAACCTGACTATTCTGACATACATTTCAGAGCCAATCAAACCAATACAAATAAGTTTCTATACTATTTTAATAGTTTGAAGGATGAACTTAAGTTTATGCTGTGACTTTGTATTAAATAGAATACAATTATAAGATATGTTGTCAACTCACCCAACAAATTTGTGACCACCTGGTAAGTCGCCCAGTAACTGTACTGCAGTGCATCCCAATTGAACCTCAGCCGGGCGAACAAGTACATTATATTAAACTCGCCTGCAAACACATTATATACTTAACATGTTGACTGTTCCTAGTAGTCGTGTCCGTATAAGAGGGACCAAAGGGACAATGATCAAAGAGATAAAATTATAATAATAATAAATTCTTACATCTCCTACATCGACCTGACTCCGTGGTAAGTCGCTTAAAGCACTTGTGTTATGGCCGTAGGACAACAGAGGTATCACAAAATATACTACTTAAATACATAAATTTAACACCCAGACACAGAACAAACAAAATAATATGAATAGAGTGAAGAGGAG
>JACJUM010002819.1:16090257-16138570 GCA_020976665.1 Heortia vitessoides | reverse complement strand
ATATATATATATATATATATATATATATGTATTTAAATGAACATTATATTAATGTTTACTCTGTTGTCTGAAGTTCGTAACACAAGTTGTATAAGATGTTATATGAATTTAACTCAATATTGAATAATATTTAATTTTGATCTAATTTATGATACCCTAATTACGGATAAATAGGAGTTAATTGATTCTTACATATTTGATCTAAAAAGAAGTTTAATTAACATTAACATTATTATAACATTTTTAGATTTCTTACGAATGTCAAATATATAATTGGCAAATTTTATTTGTATAGTAGCTGAATAGACATTATCCTGCCCTAACTATATACGAAAGCTTATCATGTGTATTATATTGCAACTATATATTGAGATATAAACAATATTATCTCCCAAGTTAGACCTTACTGTACACAGTAAGCAATAAGATATTCAAATTCGATATGGTAGTTTAGAAGTATTCACACAATTCACTCAACATCTCGTACATTGACCTGACACCGTGGTATGTCGCTTAAAGCACTTGAGTTACGGACATCAGACAACAGAGGTATTACAAATGTAATACATAATTTTATAACCCAGACAGAACAAACACAAATATCATCATATAAATATTTGCTCTGGGTGGGAATCGAACCCACAACCCCTGGTGCATAAAATAGGATCTCTACCATCTGCGCCATCGGACCCGTCGATCATCACGAAGAAGTTCATCATGGACAAACATCACAATTATTTTAAATTTTTATATAGTTATAAAGATACATCATATACATACGCTAGACTAGAAAAGTCGACTATGGTGCCAGAACGGGCATATGGAGGTATATCTATCCGAAGGAATGTAGCTCATGGCGGGGTTGGGCCGCAGCATCTCCGTCGCTAGCACTGCGCTCTGGGATTGCCAACACGCTTGCCCAGCGTGGCAATTATGGGTAATTCTCCCCCTTTTTTGGGAGGCCTATGTCTAGCAGTTCACTTCCATATATTCATTTAGATACATCGTTAACCCGACGAAAGGCATCATCATCGCCCTCAACAACGTTTAATGAATAAGCAAATATTAACTTTTGTTATTCCCCCCTTTATGTGGTCTTAATGAGGTTTTCAAATTTTAAAGGCGGCGTAATAATGAACGATGCGATCCCTTCTCAAAGTGACGTTATCCGAAAGGTATTACCGATTCATTTGAAGGTCTTGCGGTGTGAATGGAGTTTTAATACTTTATTTATACTGAAAACATAACGCTATACTGAATTTTATTGTGGCTTAAACATCAACACTAGTATCATTTTGGTTATAAATTTGTCATAACACTGCGAGAGCTTTTCATTTTCATCATCATCATCATTACAGCCATTTGAAGTCCACTGCTGGACATAGGCCTTCCCAAGAAAGTTCCTTTACCCATAATTGTCGTACTAGGGAAGCGTCGAAGTCGACGGGGATGCTACTGCCCATCCCACCATTTGAGTTTCACTATCTCGGATTGATATATCGCTATCTGTCGATTCTGGTACCTTAGTCGCCGGATACGACACTGGTAAAGGGGGAAATACTACTCATCTCTGCCGGTACCTCGTCGCAGACGGTGAGTATTTTGGTATACATTTACTAAAAGTCACGGGTCTAGGCCAAGTGAACTTCATAATTATTATACGAGAAAGGAGTTTTATATTGCAAGACCTTTCGGACAATGCTGCGAGTATTACAAATGGCCACAAATGCAAATGTATAGTAATATTAAAGGTTTCTGGCAAGTCAATGACTCGCAAAACATCAAGTAGGTAGGTGATTAGGAATTACAGCAGTGCTTGAAAGAACAAGATTATTATTATCTATATGTCTGTAGTTTCTTCCAATACACGATGACTGTAATAACTGAAAACTGTAATATTATGAAAACTAAACTTAACTTTCAAAACGAAGTAAATGATCGTATCAGGTTTCACAAATCGTATACATATTCGGAATGAAAATATTCCTGAACGCGTTATCTTTTGATATCTTCCTGGAGGAATTCGATATTTTGTTTAAATTTGCGAATAGATATTCGATATTTTGTTTAAATTTGCGAATAGATTGCGATACTTTTTTTATTGTAAGCAATGTAATATTTGAAATTGTTGCAGAGTTCATCTATCGGTTGCGATATATTAATTTAATACAAAGGATGCTTCAATGCATTTGAAATTAAAATAAGACCCGCACTTTTATTAGAGTAAATAGTTGGAAAATATCATCTCTCTTGGATCCTATTACACATTTGAACAAATGAAACCAACATCATATCGGTCAGATCACAAAACTTCATGGCTTGAAATTCGATTGTATTCATAATTTAAATTCCGAACTTGTTGATATAGTCATTGTAGTATATATATGTATTCTATCACTAGCTCTCAACAATCAAATACACTTCACACACACTTCTTTCCGAGAGCAGTGCACCGTGGTCGCCACGACCGCGAGCAGTTCCTGACCCCTCGAGCGATAACCGACCGCTCTAATACGGTTGGGATCACTCAGCCCTCTTTTGCAAATACCTAATTTCATCCCCAGCGATGAGCACGGTCGCCGCTGCAGGTAACTCAGGTACAATCGGGCATAGGGTCGCTCATTAATGAGCCCCCTCCACTGTCAGCGCTAGAATTGACGTCTGAGTAGTCGAGGATTAGGTTCTCCGAAAAAGAAGTCGTTATATACGTTAGACATTCTGACATATGTGTCATGTGGAATCGAAACGTCATGAGAGAACAAAATTATTTTAGTTGATTTTTAATATTTAGATTAGTTTATGCGGTAAAATAAATAAATAATTCAGTACACTAATAATTAAATTAAGAACAACCTCATACTGTTAAATAATAGCAGTATTCGCATTGTCCGTCGTCTGCATAGGTACCTCATTTTCACCTAAAAGTGAGGTACGAGGTATGCAGACGACCCTTGTTTATATTTGTGTGTGTTGATATTTTGAATTAAATCTAAAGTCATTACAAAAAGCGAACATTTGAGAAAGTAACCTTTGAATCTCGCATTCAAAAACACTTTTATACAAATCCCAACTCCACCGCTATCGAATTTAGTTTAATTAAGCAAAGTATCGCTAGAAATGGCTTTAATCTGACCTCAAAAGCGAAATAAGAGATGTAAGCTTCCGTACATTTCCCAGGAAGACCTGGATTAAACAGCTGTAAATAACTCGAGTTCCTAAGGAACGGATTATACTTTTACAATGGCGCCTCGCTTGGACGTTCGAGAAGTTTTCAAGATAGCAAACTTAAAACTGCGCTCGCAAAAAAATAAAAATGTTATAGTATATATTAGGTATACGTAAATTGTGAAAATGGTGACAATGGAACATATATTTTTTTACTACTAATAAACAAAATTAAACGGTTTTATAACAGATTTTGAATTTTAATATTTAATTCTATTAACAATCGACCTACCTGACTGCGAAATATTGCTTAAAACACTTGTGTTATGGATATTAGACAACATAGAAATCACGAATGAAACTTTATCATATATTTAACACTTCGACACAGAACCTATACAAATATTCAACATGATCCTCATATCAGCCATTGTATGTCCATTGCTGGACATAGACCTCATCAAGAAAGAGGGAATTATGCCCATAATTGCCGCGCTGGGCAAACGTATTAGCAACCCAGAGCGCAGCCTTCACAACAGAATTTCTACTACCCATCACCGCCCTGTGCATTTTAGCTACAATTTCGAATGAATAAACCGACATCTGTCAGTTCTGGTACCTTATTCGCGCATCTTACGAATTCTGGTAAGGAGGTACTGTTCTCCTCTACCAGTACCTTACGACTTCAAATAGTTAAATGTTAGTCCTGGGTGAGGATCTGACCCACAGCTCTAGGCGCACAAACCATGATCACCACCACCTACACCAAATTATATGACAACTGTAGTACAAACGTATAGACTCACATGGTTTAAACCGATAGTTGGCATTGAATTCAGTTTTGTTCTACTTTTCGGGCCCCGATGGCGCAAATAGTTGATTGATTCTCACTGAGAACAAATATTTATATGATGATAATGTGTCTTGATGTTAAACATATGTATCAGTCGGTGACACAAGTGCTTTAAGCGACTTACCACGGAGTCAGATACATGTGTGAATATTATTGTTTTATTTTTAGTGTGACGAAGTGCGGTATGAACTAGTAAAACTTTTCTTCATTATTGTCCAGAAAAGCTGATATTTTTAGTATCACGACATCCTTGTATTCGAAGGTAGAGATCAACTTTTAGGTACACCAGTGACCTCTCCTTTATCTGTCTCTGAACCAAGCACAGAAAAGTTTTAATGCCGTACTTAGCCAATATCTCGGTAGAAACTTCTTCAAAAATTACGTTTGAGGGTCATTCAGATATAATCCATCTCTAATAAATAGCAAGTAAAGTTATCAATAGCTTGTGTGAAGAGTTCTCTTTTGAACCGTTTACTACTAAAAGTGTATCAGTGCGCAACCGAGCTAATCCTTGAGTTTTTCCAATTGTGTTTTAAATTTTTTTTTCTTTCAATGTTTTGTTTCTTATTTTATTTTTATAGTAATTTTAACTGCTTTGCCAATATGCTGCTAATTTCACACAAATGACCGATGGCCCTGATAACCAGTGTCATAAAATTCATTTAAACAAGTAGGTCATTGAGTGTCCTACTATAATACTAATCTGCTGGCATCAATCGGGTCTCATAACCCAGTTAGTATTAGTTTCATTACGCGAGCCTCCGGAAAAGAACTTGCAAAAGAAACTCATGGTGTTATGAGTTCTAATAACACCTAATGGTAGGTATTATTGGAGCCCATCCCGGCGTCGGCGCTAAGTAACTGTTGTCTCAATAGAAGAACTTAGAGCAATCAAATTCAAACCCAAGCAGTTTAATTTTTAATATTATCTTTCAAACAGTAATAATCCTTAGCAATAGGTTTATTTTTTACGCTATATTTCAATTTATTTAATGGCAAATTCTGCTTGGGATTTTATTATAATTAACTATATACAGTCAATATATATGTATATATAGTGTAACATATATAAAGTCAATATATTTATATTCAGTCAATATATATAGTAGTGCTTGCTGAATATATTTTGCCAAAGGTCGTGGATTCGTTCCCCACCTAGGACAAATATTTATATGATGATATTTATGTTTATTCTGTACCTGGGTGTCAAATATATGTATTTAAGTAGTATATTTGTGATCAGGTCAATGTATGAAATGTTGTGGGACTTTATTATTGTTATCTTGTATGAGAGTTGAGTGTCCATCAAATAAACAAAGAAAAAAATGTATTGAAGAGCTTTATAATGAGCTATCAGAACTTTTAGATCGTTATTATAAAAATAAAACATCCCTGCCATGTAGGTTATAAATTATTTACGAAATCAGCGCCAATAAGAAATTATTTCCCACAAACATTATTTATAATCTGAAATAACACATAAACTGCTTTATATACCAAAAACATGTTCCCGTGGGATAGATTGGGTCGGATCGGGTTTCCTATTTTACTTTCAGGAATCGGCACCATTTTTTCTTGGTTGAGCTGTCAAGAAGCGACACAGACTTATCTGAATAATAAGAATTCCTTAGGGATGAGTTAGTCGGTATTTTCATAAAATTGTGTTCATCCATGCACCAAACAACCCTGCATTGCGTTGATATGCAACTCGATTAATTAACATAGTTATCCAACGCCAGGCACAAGTCCACTGCATTCAATTACGAACAAGGTGAACACAGACGGGCGCAGAGGCACTCGGCCACACCGCGTTCCACACGGCGACGCGGCGACACGGCAACGTCGATCATAAAGCAAACAGTTTCGAAAACATTTGCCGCGTGCTGCCCGGAAATTGACGCGCGTGTCGTGGCGGACATGACGCGTGACACGAAGCGTCGTTACAGCAAAATATAGTCCGGGAGATCGACTATGTGCGCCTATACAATATATACAATTGCACATTGACATTTGGATATTGCAATTGAAAGGTACGGGTAAAGAACGAGGAATGACAAGTATATTAACGACCAGAATACCGTAAATGGTTCATATTTACAATTAGCTGTACTGAACGCGATTTCGTCCGCGTTCTTACATATTTTTTGCGTAAAGAGTTGAACCTTTACGTAGCCCACGCAACGAAAACTCTCAAAACATATATTTTTCGCCCATTTTTGCTATGATTTTATTGATACTCCGCTCCGATTATTTGTAGCGTAATGTTACATAACCTTAGTTTCTTTTTAATTAAGATATCATCCAGTGAAAGTCCCGTCCAAATCGGTCCAGCCGTTTCAAAGATTAGCTGGAACAGACAGACAGAAAAAAAATGTAAAAAAATATATTATGGTATGTGTACCGTATATGTAAAAAACGTATTTTCATTTGAATTACCTTAATTAATTAAGCTGTATTTTTGATATTACAAATAGACACTTTAATTATATATATATATATATATGTCATAGATAACAACGGTTGAAGTTTATAATAATGAAGTTAACGTAAGCCAATAATAATTAACCGCGTAATGTACAGTAGGTAACAGATCAACCTACCTAAACTGTTAGTTTATAACAGTCAATTTTGAACTCAATGGCTCGCTTTTGTAGATTAATATCGATTGCGAAGTTAGTTAGATTGATCTGCTACTGTATGTACAAACCAAGTACACCCATTCAAATACCTGAACGACAAAGCAAACAGCATCGACAATAGTATCAGCCACGAAGACCGGTTGAATGCAGCAACCACCCATAGCGATCCTGCACCGTTTGGCTGAACCACCACTTGGCACCTTGTCCTTGTACTCTACGCTTTTTTATTTATTACACCAAGTCGAAAAAAAGGTAACAGTCCACGTTACCGCAGCCTATAGACGCTCGTACCTAATATTATAAGGCCAGCCTTGAAGATATTATGTGATATTACCCATTAATTTCACTGCCTCTCTCACACTTCAAACCGGAACACAGCAATGCAAACAGAGGTCTTTGGCGGTAGAAATAGGTGGGAGTGAGGTATTAATGCAGACGACCTTTGTATGAAGTCTACTTTATGTAAAAACGCTTGCGGAAGTCTGGTTCACATTCAATACTTTTATGACTCCAACGGCAAGGAAAAAAACTAGGGTCTCGATATATCAACGGTCAGAGCATTATAAATATTAACCAAAGGTGCGAACCCATCACGAGCGTCCAGTAAATTAATCTCGCAAGTCCTTTAATAATCAAAAACGTTACACATTAACAAATGAAATAACGTTGCCAATGCAAATGCAACTCATGAATCGACTCATTCAATTACTAACTAACCGAGTCGCCCACAGCCATCCTGTCGCCGGCCGGGCCGCGCGTGGAACACAAAGCAAACAGATTCGGCAACATTCCCGCGCAACATCGACAGACGAGATGTGCGAGACGTGACGGATATGACGCGTGACACAATATGCGCACAGCCTACTGCAAAAACTAGTCCAAGAGACCACGTTATTTGTAATATTTTATATCGTCGCTTCTGATAAATATAATTGGCCCAAGAATGCACATGCTGTACAAGGTGTCAAAAGAGACGACTGAAGTACCAGAACCAACAGATAATGATAATAATAAATTCACTGAACATCTACATTATCCTGACTCCTGATGATGACTGATGAGTCGTTTAAAGCAACAGGCAACAGTTGAATCAGAAATATAATATTTAAATACATATTTAACACCCCGAGACAAAGAACAAAAATAAATAGTTATCACAAAAATGTATGTCCCCGATGGGGATGAAACTCACGAACCTTCGCGCATAAGATAGGATCACTACTATCTGCGCCAAATGGCCTGTTAGGACTTAGGCGGTATAACCTCTCGAAATGATGTAACTGGGCGGGCTTGGGCTACAGTATCAGTAATAATAGAGTTTAATTGTTTTAGTTGTTTTTTTTTCATGTTTGGCAAAGTTTTTTATTTTAAACTAGCGACACGCCTTGACTTCGTCTAGGTATTAATTAATCTGCTGATCCCGTTTCTTGAATGATGAAATTGGCGTGTTGTACGAGAAGAATATGTACTGTTTTTATTTGTAACTTGTATATAATTAATCAAAGTAGGCACCGTTGTTATCTATGTACTTTTACCATCTCATACCCCCTTTACCATCTACCTTTTACCATTCATTGACCCCTTTAATAAAAAACCAAGGGGGAAAGATCAATAAACTCTTTGAAGGCGGTTTAGACTACCGCATCGGAGTTGAATATTTTTCCTTATAAGAAATTATCCAAATTCCGGTAATCTATTGGAGCAAGGTCCGGGGAGTACGATAAATGTCGTAGACATTCTATTCTTAGCCTATCTACCTTAATGGTTGCGTTGTCCTGAAGCTGCTATGGCTTAAAGTGATTGTCAATCTCGTTTGATTAGCAGATAGTTCTTCCCTTTCGGTTTGTAGCTGATAATAGACACCTGCTGTAATCGTTTGGCCAGATTTTAGAAAGCTGTAGTGAACGACACAATCGTTAGGCCACAAAACACACTCAAGTAAATTTTCTGAGTAATTTTTAGAGTTGGACTTGGCTAAGTCTCAAGCATTGCGACAAGCGGTTACAGTATCCATTGTTCATCACAAGTAATGATTCGATTTAACATTTACTTTACCTTCCCGATTTGCTTCAAGTGGATTAATATAGTACTGTCACTTACTACGAAGCCTGCAACTAAATAAGTGTGGTATAAGCCTGAAGTGTTTTGTGGTGGATACGCTTCCACAATAGCCTTAAATTCTTCTTTTTCACTTTTGGCATTGGTTGTGAAGGTCAAAATTTCCAGAACCAAAACGTTGAAACCAAAAACGTACCATGCTTTTTTTGCGACATCAGCGCCGCACGCATTATCTTTCGAGCTGTTTCTGCAGCACTGGTGCCACGGCAGAATTCGTACTCGTAAATATACCGATATTGCAAGTTTTCCATTGTGCGGTAATAAGCGACGCCAAAGAAAAAATAATGACGATCAAAACTAATATACGACTGTTTTCAAAACTCAAAGGTACAAGCCAAATGAATTTATAAATTTGGAATTCTAAACAAAGAGGAGATATTTCACATCAAAGTAGTCAGTACGACAAAACTCTAATTTCATACGCTAATTTAATATTTTGTTTAGATTGCTATTTACTTCAACTGTTTGATACAAATAATTCTAGTTTTATTCAAGACAAGTAAAATGTTAAAATAACCAAGACCCGCCACGCACAGAATATTTAATTAATCTATCACTATTTCTTTTTATTTTAACTTACCGTTTCTTCAGGAAAATATGAAATTAAAATGTACACCCCATTCTAATTTTTTCAGCTGTTCACGAGTTTTACATATCGCAACATTTATTTATATAGAAGAAAGCCTATTAAAAATTAATTCAGTCAACCAATTGTCAGTCATAAGTGTCAATCTTTTACATAGTAGTAAAAAAAATGCAAATATAATGGGTTCTTAAAAATTGTATAATAAAAGTAAACTAATTACGACTAACACATATTACTATTTTTTCTTTTTACGTCTCTTTTTTTCTTTCTTGGGAGGCATCTCCTCTGGAGGTGGTGTGAGCAGAGCTTGCTTCTCCGGCCATAACCTTCGGATAATATCAACCACCTCTGCAACCATCATAGCATATAAAATAGTCGTAATAATTGGATTTAAGTTGTAGAACTAACCTAATTTAACTTATGCTCCGCTGTTATTGACCCTAGCGTGATATTATATAACCTTTCTCAACAAGTGGGCTATACTAAATTTTTCTGACATTTTAGTTAAGGCGTTGATATGTCAGTCAGTCACTCATATATGCCAGTCATCGCTATATATACATGAAATAAATTTAAGTATTCGTGAACTTTAATACAAAGTTTGCACCCATTTTACCCCCTTAAGGGATAATTTTCGAAAAAATATTTTACACTTATTTCATGATAAAGAACCATAATACTGAATTTCATTCGAATAATTTCAAAAACATTTCGAACTCCCGTTTTACCCCCTAGGGGCTGAAAAAATCTTTTTTTTATCTAGCTACGTTATAACTATGATAACTTTGACACATCAACGCTGGGTTTAAACGATAAGGGTTAGAAACGTGGAATTTGCATAAGTATTTCTTTTATAATACAGTCAGTCAGCTTCTCCTTTTACAGATACAGATAAATCATTATTTTTTATCTACTACCTATTGCCTGCGACTTTGTCTGCGTGATTATCGGATTGATAAAAAGTATAACTAAGCCCTAAGTAGAATAGTACCTCCCCCTCTACCAGGTATCGTGAGAGGCCACTGAGGTACCAGAACCGAAAGATGGCAGTATATACATCCGAGACAGTGTACCTTAACTGCATAGGGTGAGGATGCGCAGCAGCATCCCCATCGCGAAAGCGCTCTGCTCTGCGATTGCCAACACGCTTGCCCCGGTGCGGCAATTATGGCCAAAATTCCCCCTTTTTGGGGAAACCTATGTCCAGCAGTAGATTTCCAATGACTGGTTTGATGATGATGATGTAAATAGGCTTATCAAATTATGTTACAGTTTTTATGGAAACAGCTTTTAATTTTTTTGTGTTAGTGTTTGAAGTAAATTGCTAAACGGCTAGACAGATTTTAACAAGAACTTCACTAGCGCATAGCTTTTACCTTGCTAATGGCTCAAAAAGTATGTTAAGCAACTGTTATTATTCATTATTCACTCGGGAACAGGAACTATGCGGGTGAAACCGAGGGGCGCTCCTAGTATAGTCTAAAGCCTTCCTGGACAAATAGGCACACTCTACACAAAATATTTTTTTCCAACTAGGAGTTTATGAGATCAGCGCGTTCAAACAACTCTTCAGTTTTATAACATTATTAGTGTAAGTCGTGAGGTACCGGCAAAATTTAATTGTACCTCCCTCTGTACCCAGATGTCGTAAGACTATAGCCAAAAGACTAAGGTACCAGAACCAGCAGATGGAGGTATATCCATCCGAAACAATTCCTTCAGTGTCATTCACAACTATTCTCACTAACCTTTGCATGTAATTTGCCAACGACGCTGAGAATGCTAAGAGGCTGATGCCGCGGTAATTTTTACAGTCTTGCTGCGACCCTTTTCCTTTATACAGGAGGACAATTACTGCTTTGCACTACACATCATTTGGTATTTTGCCTTTGGCTATAATTCCATCTCAAGCCAGCATCTCAACAGTCACTCAATCATACCCTGCAGCTTTTCCAGTTTTTATACTTTTTAGTGCACTCAAAATCTCATCCATACATATCTCAATTTAGCTGCCATCTTTCTTCTCTTTTTTGCTCTCTATTAAACTCATTCTCTGCATAATTTCTTTCAAACAGGCTTTTAAAATATTCCTTCCATTGATTATGTGTTCGCTCTTCACCTTTCACAATCTCACCCGTATTTTTTTTTTGTATTTTTCGGACGAACCTAGTGCTGGACGACTCAGGCGTCAATTCCAGCGCCACCGAAAAAAGAGGGCGGGGCCTCTCATAGATGAGAGGTCCGATGCCTGTAATCATCCTGCGTGCCCCGCGGCCGCGACCGCGCGTTTAGCGCGGTCGCGCCCGCAATGGCTCGCGAGATTTGAGCGGGACCGACGGCGCGTCCGAAGGCACCTCTAGAGGCTCGACCTAGGCTCGGCCGCCGTCGTTGGGGTTGAATTTACTATGAATTGTAGCAAAAGAGGACGGACAGATTGAGCCCAACAGCCCTAGGGCTGTCGGTTATCGCTCGTAGGGGCAGGGACTTCACGCGTTCGCCGGCGAACGCGGTGTACTGCTCTGTTGTACGAGTGCATGTGGAGTGTAAGTGATTGTGTTGTGCCAGTAAGAGGGCGAGGAAGGGCTGCGATTTTCGCGGTTATATCATCGGGAGGGTCATCTAAGACGTGACGCGGTCTACGGCATCGGGCGCGGCAATCTCACCCATATGGTCTCTAATAACGCTAAGCTGGGAAGACTTCCAGAATGCAGCTTAATATTATCCTTAAAGTTATGTTAAATCAAATTATTTTTTGTCAAATTATTTTTTTATTACTTCTTTCTTTTGCGCTACCATACATATCTTTCACACGCTTTTTCTAGCTTTATAGCTAGCTCTCCTTTTTCTCACTTACATTACTAATACCTTGCATTCTACGGTTAGCCTTCGCTAATAACCGGTCCAGCCAGACCTTTTCACACACTGCCATATCACTGCCATACTTCTTTCTCACACTATACATGCTTATCGAGAAAAACATATTGCGGCTATAAATTGAGATGTAATCTATCTAAACTTTCAAGTTGGATCAAACTGCACACATTAACCAAAAAGTTGATTTAAATCGGTTGAGTAGTTTTGGAGTTCATCCTGGAGAAACAACGTGATACTGACACGCATTTTTTATATTTGAAGAGATATTATACATACTAGCTAAATCAATAGTCTTCCCCCCTTTTTCATCCCTCGGGCCAGGAAAAGAGGAAACGAGTCCGTCGATCAATTGTTCATCCACAGACGACAACCCTGAGATCTTCAAGTCATATTTCAACTCACGGGGTTGTAAAGCTGCTGCCTTTTTGAACTTTGTCAGGAAATATACACTACAAAGTCAAAGAAATCAAATTAATTCATGTTTTTTTTGTTTAGGTTTAATTCAGGTACTACAGAGGTACCGGCATAGTAGAATAGTACCACCCTCTGTACGAGGTATTGTAAGAGGTGACTAAAGTACCAGAACCGACAGATGACGGTATATCCATCTGAGTTATGTAAGGCCATATTACTCAAATGGTTAACGACTCTGATGACCTTATAGAAACAATGAATAACTACTATTGATCTAGTCTGCCGGCACCAGGCGGATCTTAAAATTAAGTTCACAGCAATTCATACGAGCCACTAGAAAATAATATGCAAAAAAGCTGGTAATGATAAAAGTAGTAATATTGTAGTCAGTGTATATATATGGTTACAAAAAAAATAAAAATATTGCTGGTTTTGACTCTATAACTCTTAATGCATGACAATGTTTTTCATTATAAATATATAAGATGGATAGGAAAACCGAAAAATAATCTGAAAACTAAGGTTAATGAAAATATTATATACTGATAATAATAATAATAATATGTAGATAAAGAAATGTCAAACCAATGGCTTGTACGAGGTCAATTATTTCCGGAAACAGAAGCCTTCTTGCTTGCAATACAGGATTAGATAATAGCAACACGAAATTATGTAACATACATAACAAAAGAACTTGATCCAAGATCAGATTTTTATCGTCGCTGCAATAAAACTTCTGAAACCATACAACACATAACACTGACTACTAACACCGACACGACCAGGTCGCCGCAGTCCTACATCAATGCTTATGCAAACGATTTAAATTCATTAAAAACAAATGCCTCTATTACAAATATACCTTTTAAACCTATTACAAATATAAAATTCAGGATGATCACCACTGCAAGATCTACCAGGACCGAACTATCATAACAGATAAAACAATACATTACAAGAAGCCCGATATTACATTTTACTATGCGGAACAGAATATAATTTATGTAATAGACATTGCTGTACCAAACACCCATAACAACCGAAATACAATAAACGAAAAGTTAACCAAATACACAGAATTAGCAATACAGTTAAATATGCAGTGGAAAGTTAAAGCCGTCCAAATAGTTCCTATAGTTGTATCATCAACCGTTATAATACCCAAGTCATTGAAGAAAAATATGAACATGTTGCAAATTTATTCTAATGTCATCGAACAGTTGTAGAAAATAGTAATCCTTAATACATGTCGCATAAACCTAAAATTATTATTATATGACTCACGAATTACAGACTCGTAAAATAAACACTTTTACGCTTGGATTATAACCCGCGCGAAAACAATACACTTCACTTAATGAGAGAATATTATATAAAAAGAAAATAATATTAGTAATAATAAAATTTATGAAAAAAATAATTATCATAAAGTACTATGTGCGGCCTTATCACAAATAGCGTTTTCTACCAGGTAACCTTTGAGACAGAGAGTTGTAAATAAGATAGATAGAGAAATATATTAATAACAAAATATAATTAGATATAACCAAAATGACAGAAAGTGATCTTTCAGCAATCGTTTCAACACAGGCAGGGACTGCGTGCATCTAATATTAAGTGGGATCGCATTCCACTGGCTGGGCTGTAAAGGACTAAGGTTGTCACCTAGGAACACGAAACCATTTTTAAGATATGAAGGGCGGGAAGGGTTGAACAGAATCTTATTTAATAAAGATAGGATTTAAGAATGTCTGTGAAGTCGAATGGGAAGCCATTAAAACTTAATTTGAAATTCGGACTCGTGATCAAATTTGCATAAACCAAAAATTAATCTTATGCAAACATTTTGTAGTCGCTCGAACTTTTTTGTTGGTTTTCGTAAGCTGACATTCGCATAATCTTAAATAGAAAGGAGAAGTGGGCAAGAGCAATTCTAATGTCAAATGAAAGGAAGTTACGCAATCTAAAGAGATTGCGAATGACGCAGCCAAAACAAATAATTTTTGTCTTAATTCTTTAGCTGAGCAATATTAATAAGAATACCCAAGTTCTTGACTACGCTGCTGTAACATATTAAAGTACCGTCAAAAGAAACTAACGCAGACCAATCGATCCTAGCAATCATCCTAGAACTGCCCAACATAATGACTGAGTCTTTTCAGGGTTTGCCTTTAGTCCTCATCAGTTCAGTCGCTAATGAAAGCAAGATCTAAATTAACTACATCAAATCCATGGGAGATATTTTATTTTGATACATCGAATTGGATCATGCTTCTCACAAAGATAAGGCTACTGTTGAAAATATTTACTTGCTGAGCAACGGATAACCAGAAATATCTGCTAGTCCTTTCTAAATAACTACGATCGATCAATCAGGATTAAGTTCACAATTTCACGTTTGGACACTGATAGATTGTTAATTATCCAAAATAATACATTACATTGTAAGTGTCGACAGATGACAATTTATCGTCGGTGTAGTGACCAGTGCTAGTTTGTTTATTTAATTATTCACTTGATGAAAAACCATCAGCTAAATAAGGAAAGGCTGTTTAAAATACATTAAGCCAATTACAATACATATTTTCACTGATAGAATTGATGTGACAGAAATCTGATAAATTAGCCAGCTTACTGGACGTCTAAGCAGTCAATTAAATGCCGCCATTCCTTTATTAATTGTAAAAAAATTAACATGTTTTGACACGTATTATTGAGCAAATATTCCAATCAACTGATGGCTGAATCTTAAGCAGTCATTTAAAAAGAGATGACATCTAATAAGCCAACTCTGAAAATTCTCAAATGACAAAAAAAAATTTAAAAAAATGTGTTTTTAGTTTGATTAACTATCAAACTAGGCATTTCATTGTATGTTGGCGAATATGAATGATATTAATGAATTTTTAACAGCATGATGGTTTAGGTTTTTTTTAGGTTTAACCTAATGCTGGGCTACTCAGGTGTCAGTTCCAGGGCCACGGCGGGATGGGCGAGGCTGCTCTATTCTGATGCCGGGTAGTTCACGCCTATACCAGCGCGGATCCTCCTCGTAAAACTTTGTAACAGTACCAACCCAATGTCCATAGTGCACTGCTTTGACGACGAGGTGATGTAGTGGAACCGCTTCATGATTATCAGGCTTATGTCTGGTATAGAGAGTGCACAATCCCCTACAACGGTACCATGAACGACCCTCGTTTTTGCCCGATACGGCAGACCTAGAACACTTCTTAGAATCTGCGAAATTCACAAAACATATTGAATCACGTGTTTAAACTTAATATCTTTTGTTTTATGATCGTGGAATGAGTGGAAATGGCCAGTTTTATATATTTTTTCAGCTCCTATTTCTTATTTTTACATCCGACAATTACGATTCTTTTTCTATGAAATTTTTTTTTTCTGTTTCGGAAGTTATGCAACCGTTTATTTCTGTTTGATTTATTTATATAATTTTGATCGCTACTTACTACGCGTCTTCAACATTAAGTACCTACTAAAAAAATAACTACTAAAAATCAGCATCGTGGTATTATGACAGTTTGCGAAGTGATTTTAAAAATATCCAACTGTTCTTTTTTTAATTGTGACCTAAACAAATATTATTTTAATACAATAATTACATTTTCTGACTGATTCATTTTACCCATGAGGGTATTGCTAACACTGTGGAAAACTAAAACAAACCTCACCCAAAAAGAACGTATAGTTTCCAAGGTAGACAGTGCCAGATGCTGATGATAATATTATCATAACAAAAAATATTCCATAGAAATTCTTTCAGTCGTTTTGGTTTGGAGTTGGAGAGTGGAGAAAAACACTCATACAATCTTACGTATTTTTAATACCATTATTTCGAAGAACGCGACTTCATCGATCACTTTGCTTTTTGTTGCATCCCACATTAAAGATACTGAGCTGAAAAGTAGCTAGTGGCCTTCTTATCTTGAGTTATGTAGATTATAAGGATTTTATCAGAATTGATTTTATCTCAATTCAAACCGCGAATTAAATAACAGATATAAATTAAAAATAAAAGTGTTTTATTCCCTATTCATAGATTCAGTGCATTGTCGATTCCCCAGTTAAATCCCAACAGCGTAACAAAGCGTAACAAGTAAAAATACAAATTAAAAAAATCGTTCATTTCCATTTTCAAACATTGCCGAGACTTCCCTGTGAGTGTTTTATCTAATATATAAATTCTCGTGTCACTGCGTTAGTTACCATAGTCCATCAAAACGGCTAGACTGATTCTTATGAATTTTTATTTGCATATTCTGTTGGTCTGAGAACCGGCTACTGTCTATTTTTTTACCCTTAAGTGATAAAAGATTATCAAAATCTTACATTTTTAATTAATTTTTTGGACATTTTTTTAATGTGGCTTCAAAAAATAAATACGGCTCAAAATATTCACCCTTCTGTCACCAACCCCAATTTCATATCATTTCTATAGCAGAACAACGTTAAGCGTTTTTGATTGTTGTGTGTCTGTATGTTAAATATACATTTAAGTATAATATTTGTGATTTCTTTTTATTCTCATATCAGAAACACGAGTTATTTAAGTTACTTATAATGTATGAGATGTTGTGTGACTTTATTATTTATCTATTTACTTACCATCACGAATTCCTTATTAACCACCACATCCTCCATTATCAAGTTTTTCAGTTTCACTGCGCGCTCTTTTAACTTTTCTAGCAGCAGCAAGCAGTCAGACGGCAACAATGGATTGCGGGATAAGTCTAAGATATCCAATTTATTGGCCTTGTGGAGGTTCTTTGCTATGACCTTGATGACTGGTGTCTTTAGCCTGCCAATAATAGGACACAAAAATGGTCTTGGTAATATCATAAAGTTAACGTTTATTGATGATTTAGACAAGATGTTATAAATATACTGAAAACCACAAATACCACAATACAGAAGTGTATCTACAACCTTATGTGTACTGGCACAGATACAACAATTTAAATCACGCAACGTAAAAGTAAGATTGGAATGGATTCCTAAAGAGAGATACTGTGAGATACCGGCAGAGTATAACAGTACCTCCCCTGTACCAGGTGACGTAAGGGGCGTCTAAAGTACCAGAACCGACAGATGGCGGTATATCCATCCGAAGAAGTGTAGCTTAAATGCACAGGGTAGAGATGGGTAGCAGCATTCCTGTTGCAAAATCTGCGCTTGCCAACACGCTTGCCCGGTGCATTTATGGGCAAAATTCCCTCTTCTTGGGGAGGCCTATGTCCAGGAGTGGACTTCCAATGGCTGATATAATGATGATTACTGTTAATAAGTTAAGTGTGAATCAAGTCAAAATAATAATCTGAATTAGGTCCGGGCATGTCCTATGTAGGAAGTTTGCTTTTTTATTGAAAAAGGTTTCTTCATCGTACTGTGTAGTGTGTGAACGAATTGTGGACGTCTCTTATTTTCGGATTTTTTGCGTAGGTTCAGAATAAACAGGCTCAATGTGGGCGTTTATGATTGACCTTAATTCTAATGCAGCATGTTAAGATCAATGATGTACACAGTAGCCTATTGCCAGTGACATGTGGCGTCCCATAAGGATCGATACTAGGTCTAGGTTTTACTTTGGTCCAAATTTACGTAAAATAATGGCGAAAGCACAAGAGGACCTAGATAAATTGTATAAATGGTTTCAATACAATTTACTAATCATTAATATATCGAAAACGTGTTCCATAATTTTTAATGCCAAAAACATAAAAGAATATTGCCATATACACACACACCTTACTATTAACAATATACCACTTGTAGAAAAATAGTCTGAGAAATATTTGGGGCTAGTAATTAACAACAAGTTAACGTGGCATAACCAAAAAGACCTTATAAAATCCAAAATCAGTAAAAACCCACTTTCTATATCTCATAGAAATATGGGGATGCGCATCTAAACAAAAAATCAAAGAACTCCAAATTTTACAAAACAAAGTAATTAAAGCTCTTTTTCAATATCCGCATTTAACCTCTACTATCAAACTTTACAAGGAAACATCTCTAATGAACATTAAGTAGTTACATGATTACATGACATGCATATTAATAAGAAATCTTTTACAAGAAAAAGCCAAACACATAATAACATTGTATTACCCATATTAAGAATATATATATAATATAGTTATGGAAAATAATCACTAACGAAGGCGCCCAAATTTACAACAAACTATGTACCTTCAGAAATTAAAAATGCGAAATCCTTCGGTATATTTATATCAAAGTTAGTCAAATACATAAGGAATCACTCAATACTACAATGAGCACAAGCATTCGTGTGATGAACACCTGTGCTTTTTCTTTGCCTGATTGTTTATGATTATGTGTTGTACTTTCGTTAGTTCTGACGCCTATAATATTGGTGCGTAAGCGACTTTCTTTGAGGCCGGCTCAATGTAGTCTAATAAATAGTCCGGAAGAGATTGCCCTTTAGTGATAAGGCTCGTAAATTGTAACTTTACTGTCCATATTACAAATTTTATTATGTTATTGTTTGTATTGTTATTGTTCTGTGCTATTATTATAATAATGAAAAAAACTAATTTATACTAAGTCTCAGGCTGGAAACTGTACATATAATTATTTTTAAGTTATAATTCGCTATAAGTTCTCATGTAAGTGGCAAAATGTCTTTTATGAAAAATAAATGTCTTTAAACTGACTACACCATCAACTCAAACATCGGTTTTTTTTTTGTTTTATTGATATTTTCCGTTGATTTTCTGTATGTTTTCAAGATAAAAAAGGAAGATTTTTTTTCTTTGCCATTCAAGAAAAATAATTAAGATGTCACATAACCTATATAATAAATAATTTTATATAATAAATAATAATGTTTTTTTTTATGTTTCATATATGTAATTTAGTATTATATTTTTAATTCAATGTTGTTTGAAAACCGTAATACAAATGCTTTGAACTACATATCGTAAGGCTAGGTCAATGTATGAGATGCTAAGTTTAATTTTTTAAAATAATAACAATTGCTTTTATGCAAATTTTACTTGTTTTTGTTCGTATATCAGATAACATGTATCTGTATACATGTTATTTGATCTACATGTTATTTCATACTACTGAAGATAAATTTCAGCAAATTTGATGTTCTGTTTATATAAATTTGTCGGAAAACGGGTGGGAGTACTTGATTGAACTAAAACGCGACGCGACAATATAATGAAATTTCTGTGTATGTCAAATGAATATCAAAAATAAAAGCGACCATACCCCACGGGAACCGTCCAGCCTTCAGAGATAATAAGAATCATATAAAATATTTCAGACAATAATATTTCTGTGTCATATTCCATCTAGATCCATTCAAACGTTTTAGTCTGATTAAGTAATGATAAACTTTTGTTATCATAATATTTATGAAAATAATAATAAAAAAAATATTGGCTGACAACGTCGACATCGATTTTTACCATCTGTCATAATCCAATGTAACGGCATTTAAACTAGGTAAATTAAAAAAGTAAGTGAAATGTACCACGTTTTAAAATTGTAACCATCATAATAAGGCCAATTAAGCCATTGGAAGTCCACTGCTGGACACAGGCCTCCCCAAGAAAGGGGAAGTTTTGCCTATATTTGCCGAAAGCGTATTGTTAAAACAGAAAAAGGTGTTTTAGTATGAGCAGTTAACGCTTTCATCTAAAAAATATTTCTGACTTGACCTCTTAATACATGCAAAAAATATGTACGTATGCTCTTTGATTAGATTGGATGAATATACTTGAGATATTTAGCTTGAATCGTCTAACAGAATTTCCTGCGGCGATCAACATCTACGAGTAACCGTGAATGCGTCGAGCTAGCACTCACTGATTGAAATCTGCTTCGATTCAACTCAAACAGATGAGAATAAGCGCTTGAGAATTAGTTAATGAATAGTATTGCTTAGATCTTCACATTAAATAGGCGCTAGATGCCTTTGCAAATGGTATACAGATCTATAAGACCAAACGTTACTTTTATATACTTTCAAACGCATGTCCTATATATTTAAAGATTTAGTAAATTTGCTTTACATATTTTTTTAATGAATCTTAAACGCGGTTTATTTTATTCTTACAATTTTCTTTGACGTTTAGTATTAAAAAGATGTTGTGTCGGAATTTTTTGAGTCACACAATTTGTATCTAATAAATCGTGTTTTTAAGCTGTAAAAAGTGTTTAAACTATTACTATATTAGTAAAGTATTAATGTGTGCAGTTTGTCCATTTTTGTACACTCCATTTTTACTAAGAAAATACATATTTTCGTCACTAAAGGTTTCTGCTTTATTTCAATTTCACAGCAATGTTTTTTTGGGGTATATAAACGTTTTTCTTTGTTGTCTTCAGTAAATCAATTTGGGCGTTATTTAACATAGGATTTGAGTCAAATACTCTTTACGAAACTATAGATAAAAATTAGTTTAGTTTGGTTTTTAATAATGCGTTGTTTATTTCGGTCGGTCGGTCTCATAGCTATTACGGAGTTCATGTTCACTTAACATTACTGTATACCATTTTTCAAATCGTGAAACTAATGAAAATTAATCTTCTTACTCGTCCTTGTCTCTTGCTCGTAAATTTCTTTGCTGGTATAACAACTTTTTCCACTTTTCCCGGGACTAATCTAGAGTTCAATGTTCCGTTGGTATGCTTTTGATCCTGGATACACAGACGCCACAATAATGGGAAACAGATAACGCATTTAACACTAGCAATTAGATATACATTTTGTTTATATTTTTGGCACTAATTTTGAACAACCTAGAAGTCTAAAAACGTTGTAAATTACACATAAGTTCATAAGGATGTATTATAATGTAACTGACTTGATAGAATATTTATAATAATTATTAATATACTTTACATAACAATGCAATTGAAGGCTTGGAGGTTCCCGATGATTTATTAAATAACCATAAGAATAATATATTGTAATACACTACTACATAATTTAAAAATATATATATAAATTCACACACATAAATATACAAGACAATGGAATAATGGTAAAATTATAGCTGAATTATACTAATATAATAGGAGTGATTACAATTTAAGATAATAAGAAATACTTCTTTACCATTTTACGAGTATAAAGTAGTATCAAAAGGACTGGGCACGATTAACTGACAAAGGAAATGCATTCCACAGACGAACGCTTCAAACAATAAAAGATTTATCACATAATATTGTAGAATGAACAGGTTTCTCAAGTATTCAATTCTCTGATGAGCTTAGGGATCTCTCGTGGCTGTCACATATTAATATGAACTGATTTCCAAGGCAATTAGGAAAGAAAAGTAAAACTACTACTTTCTATCATAAAGTGAAAATATAAACATTCTGGTGAAATTAGATAGAGAAGCCATCTGGGCTTATTAGAAAATACAAATATATTTATAAGCTTTAGTCGAAATTTAGCTTATTCTCAGTTAAACAAATATAAAAACAAGCAGGAGAATGAGTACATTTGTTTAAAGATAGTAAAGGTATTTCTTTTAAAAAAATTAATTATAAAGGTTGCCTGTAAGAAATTGCATTTAGCTATAAGGCCGCCTCTTGTACCTACTATGCCATATTTTTGTGATGTTCTTATGTTGTTTTTTTGGTGTACAACAAAGAGTATTTTATTATTATTATTATAATTTGGCCACTAGAGTCACAATTATGTATTATAGGTATTTTCTTTTGTCCACGCTATATTAAATGTAATTTTAATATAATAGATCTATACCTGCTATCAGTGTTGTTATTTTTTTTAAGATTATGTTATCATCAACGGAATCATTACATCAGCCATTAGAAGTCTACTGCTGGACATAGGCATCCCCAAGAAAAGGGGAATTTGGACAATAATTTCCGTGCATATTGTGTTAGCAAAGCGGAGATGCGGCAGTCTATCCCTGCCCTGTGCATTTGAGCCCTGCTGTTTTGGATGGATATACCGGTATGAACACCGCAGTTACTTAGTACAGGGGGAGGTACTATTCTACTCTGTCGTTACCTCACGTCACCGTAAGTATATGTAATCATTCGTAAGAATAGTATAAAAAGATGTTATCATACATTGCGTTATCATTTTTAAGAAAAATATAAATAGATGTTGAATACAAAAATTCTCTAGTAAAAACGAAGCAACGGGAACTTTGTGGAGGATAAAATGTACGATCCAATTTATCATTCACAAATTTTCGTATGTTCAACGCGTTTGTGTAATCCAAAACGTTACCTGTTATTGCTCAAGTCGAGAATACTCAGCGTAGGGACACCCAAGACAATACCCAATCCTTCGATCGCTGACAACGCGTTCCAAGCTAGGTTGAGTTCGGCGAGGGTCTGACTGTATCTAAACACACGGAGCAATGGATTGACACCTGCAGAATAATATTCGAATAAGCTAGCCATAAAAAAGAAACTATTATCGAATCTAGTAGTCTAGGAAATAGATTAATAATCACAGACATAGACCTCCCCAAGAAAGGGGAGATTTTGTTTATACGCTGCCGCGCTGAGCAAGCCTGTTGGCAATCGCAGAGTGCAACTTTCGTGATGGGAATGCTGCTGCCTATCCCCGCCCCTAGCATTTGAGCTACACTATGTGTGTATGAGTATACTACAAAGTGGAATAGTAGGTACCTCCCTCTTTAACAGGTGTCGTAAGAGACGGCTCAAGTACCACAACCGACAGATGGCGGTACTATTACGGAGGTACTATTCTACTCTACCGGTACCTAATCGATATTACCTTCTTTTAACAACATTAATTAATTATTAATACAGCTGGTAATAAATATGAAACTTTTTGTATTTCACCAAAGGAAATGCTCACAGGGAATTTATAAACACAGAAAAAATGTATAAACTTTTATCTTAAAGTTCTCAGTCCGACCGATATCATAGCCAAGACTTTGGGGTAGTTGGCTCCTTCAGTTAGTGCACTAAACTATTGAGTATCTCGATTTAAGCCAGGTCATACGCGCTGCAAAACCAGCATCGCAATCCTCCACTGAGTGAGGTGTCTACACCAAAAAATATTAATCATCATACCAACTATTAAAAGGGTACTGTTAGACATAGGCCTCCCCAAGAAAATTTAGTTAAGTATGTTGCTTCCCAAGTATGTTGCCCATAATTACCATGCTGGGCAAGCGTGTTGGCAATAGTAGTTTCGTGACGGGGAAGCTGCTGCCCATTACCGCCCTGTACATTAAAGCTAACTTTTTTGCATGGATATACCGTTACCTGTTGGGTCTGGTACCTTAGTCGCCTCTTACGACACCTGGTATATAAGTACTATTCTACTCTGCCGGTACCTCACAGCTACAAAAAATATTAATAAAATCCTTGTGATTAGATGACCGCCAACTAAAAAGTACGCGAGATTAAAGGCATTTTAAAAAGTGCTGCACTTTATATATTAACCCAAAATTATAACACAACTTTATCTGTGCGAGAGTCGGGTGCCAATTTTGCTCACAACATAGCAAGTACTATTTGGCAATGTTTCACAGCAACAAGACCATTTTTTTTACACGGAATCATAACCTTGGACAAAACACGCATCCACTATTTCATCTTGAAACTTGAGTCAATTTTTTTTTCTCTGTGTGACAATATTTTCTTTACGAAAACAAAAACCGGGTACTTTTGGACTGTCCTCGTATCTCAATCACTAATGAAGAAATTAGAAATCGATTTATATAAACCAATTTATAGTCATCATCATAGTAGCCGTAAAATGTCTACTGCTGGACATAGGCCCCCCATAAAAAGCGAAATTCACCCATAATTGCCGCGCTGGTCAATCGTGGTGGCAATCGCAGAGCGTACTTTGGGAAGGGTATGCTGCTGCCCATTTCCGCCCTGTTGCATTTAAACTACACTGCTTTAGATGGATATACCGGCATCTGTCAGTTTTTGTCACTCTCTCTCTTCCGACATGCTACAGGGGGAGTTAAATAGTACCTTTCTACTCGTACTCTGCCGGTACCATACGGCATCTAAAATAATTTTAGTATAATAATATAATTGTAATATTTAGTATATAGTAAGTATCGGTGTAGTTTCAATAATAAAAGCAGTTTCGGTTTCGGCATATATGCAAATCGCTTATGTTGGGGGCAAGCGACGACGTGTCATTTTGCCTAAACGTATTTAGTAGGTCAAAAGTAATTTTATTATTACTTCTCATACATGAGTTACTACCTACTTCACTTCACGTTTGTATATCAATCTCAAAGACAACCACAAACCCCTTTATTGATTTATCATATCTTTAGGGTATGATATATGAAGTTTACTAAAAGGCTCCACCTTCATCTTTTGGAGCCTTTGAATAGTAATAAATAATCATAATTAATCAATTATTAAATATCAATATGATTCCCCTATCATCCAAGTACTATTATAAATTTACATGAGGTAGATCCTCTCACTACAGTCGTCTGCATGAGTACCTCACTCTCACCGAATTCTTCCGCAAAATAGCAGTATCCGCACTGTTGTGTTCCGTTTTCAAGAGTGTGAGAGGCAGTGAATTACTGGATAAATGTGAAATAGTGTCTTCGCTTCACAGGGATGGTGACACACTTATACAAGCGTCAAAGGCTGCGGTCGCGTTTACTTACAAGAGGACCGTATGCTTGTTTTCTGACTTCATAATATAAAAAAGATGAATGTTAAAGTGAGTTTGTTTATAACCCCTTTACACTTTATCTACTCAGCCGATCTTCCTAATTTTCCACAAGGAAGGATATGTATTACATTTCATCCTTAAAATAGTACTGCTCCCGGGGGAAGTTCACGAGGGCGAAACCGCGGCTAAAGCATCATATCAAATAAACCTATTACAAAAACGCTATTAACAGCGCAAGCACATTTTTATAAAAGTCAACAGTATAATACAAGCAACAGGTGCATAATAAATTAAAAGTAATGCATATTGCATTCTGCGAGATATTTACAAAGTGGCACACTCAAAGGCGATGAATTCTTAACAAGAACGAGTACGAATTTGAATGATAAAGTTGAAACGAACATCACACACGTTGGAAATAAAACAGCTCTAGTCCGAGTTGAACTCGTCCTTTTAATATTTATGAGCAGTCGCCGTCAACGGCAAATAGTCGAGCAAAAGTTTCAACTGCTGAACAATAGAGGGCGCTGCCGGCTATGCCCGCCGCCTGTTTTATTATTTAATTTCCCACTTTGTCAACTCGATATCTGTTGGAAATCGGATTGCGCTCATTGGCCAATTTAGAACATAACGTTTAAAAAGATTTAACAATAATTCACTCAACATCTCGTACGCTGACCTGACTCTGATATGTCGCTTAAAGCCCTTGTATTATGAGTGTGACAACACAAAAATCACAAATATAAACTCACCTGCG
Source organism: Heortia vitessoides (assembly GCA_020976665.1). Classification (NCBI taxonomy): domain Eukaryota; kingdom Metazoa; phylum Arthropoda; class Insecta; order Lepidoptera; family Crambidae; genus Heortia; species Heortia vitessoides. The sequence continues at coordinate 16,112,491 of JACJUM010002819.1, read as the reverse complement.
ATGATAGACAACAGAGGTATTACAAATATAAATGTGTAATACCTCAGTTGTCTAATATTCGTGACACAAATTTCTTAAGCAATGATTGAGTCAAAGTATGTAAACATCTCACGAACTTATCTTTTGTTATTAATTATTGTGTAAAATAAAATCTCATTCTATTTCTATACCAAACTGCGGACTTCATTTTTATAGTACATACATTTTTGATGAATCTGGGCGTTTTAAAAGTTGCTAATATACTATAGCTGCCCCCCCCCCCCCAGTACTAGGTGTCATAAGAGGTGATTAAGATACCAGTACCGATAGATGGCGGTATAGACCCGAAACAGTGTAACTCAAATGCACAGGGCGGGGTAGCAGCATTCCCGTCGCGAGAGCTGCGCTCTACGATTGCCGACACGCTTGCTTGCAAAATGCCCCCTGTCTTGGAGAGGCCTGCGTCCAACAGCAGACTTATAACGGCTGATATGATGAAATAAACATGTTAGTTGCAAAAGACAAGGGACTTGGATGAACATAATAATTTATAGGATAGCTCAGTCATTTACATTGTAACACTTTAGCCTTGTGTAATCAAATGTTCCTCCGTTTTAACAACTTCCAATTACTATAAACGGATACTGCCAGTCACCGGCAACCCAACTAAAAGTTTCAGCGGCTGATCGAGCCGGGTCACGCGGGCGTCTAGTGTGTTATTAATTTACCTCGCCGAAACTAAATTACTGATATCAGCAAGACCAAATTCCAGACTGAGTGAAGGCAAACATTTTACGACTATTTTGACTGATTTTTCTAATAACAGGCGAACGATTTCATGAATCTTTATGCAGAACATTTAATAATACACTAATTTTCTTTTGAAAATTGAGCCGTGAGGTACCGGCAGAGAAGAATAGTACCTACCCCCGTACCAGATGTCGTAAGAGTCGACTAAGGTACCAGAACGGACAGATAGCTGTATATCCGTCCAAAACATTGCAGCTCAAGAGCACAGGGCGGGATGGGCAGCAGCAACCCCGTCGCGAAAGCTACGCTCTGCGATTGCCAAAAAGCCCAACTTGGCAATTATGGGCAACATTCCCCCCATTTTTGGGGAGGCCTATGACCAGTAGTGGACTTTCAATGGATATTTTAATGTATATTTGTTATCATTTATCCTACAATTTATCAATATGATAAACGCTAAAGTTTGTAAGAATGTATGTTTGTTCTTTACACCTTCATACAAAAACTAATGAAACACGTTCAATAAAAACTTACCCTAATATAATATAATTATTTATATTATTTACAAAGATTTAGAAATAGTTAGAAGTTAGAAGATTATAATTTACAAAAATTTGTTTCCAAAATATAATGTCTAAAGATGCTTAGGTCCCAAATCCCTGCCAAGTTCCATCCGCAAATCTGCTTATTATCGTGTAGTGTTCGAGATGCAAGCAGGAATTAATTAATTCTTTTTTAAAATAACTTCTATATTTAACTTTCATCCTAAAACACCAAATCTTTACAATTCTTTCCGAAAATTACAGCAATCTCTAATTAACATCTCCGCTGTCTGCCTGTTTCGCCGCAACAACTAAAGTCCAGAAACAATTTTGATGAGTTTTGGTATATATAAAGATAGATAGTTGCTCAGAAAAGAAACTACTAATAGTGCACAGACAAAGTCGAGGACATCAACTAGCGAGTAATAATCAAAATAATATTACACAAATTGGTCACAAAATAGTTATTTCCTTAAATCACAAGCTTGTGTTAGCGCAGGAATCGATCCCACGGGCATTGTATCAAACGGCGCTCCTAACCATACTCGTATGTGTGTTATAAGAATCTTCAAGTATAACCAGAAAGGGAGCAGCGAGCTCAACCACAAAGTTTGGTAAAAAAGTATATTACGTGATTAACTGACGAGAACGACTGCACGATTTCTAAAAATAAGGTCTAAATTATTGCCATGACCAGTTTTGTATAGATGTAGAGGAAGAAGGAAGTATATAAGCTATCTTAAGAGTTGAAGACTTAAAACAGTAAAGCATCGGGATGAATAAACCCAAAAAGAAGTTGGGACAGGCCGCCAGTTTTATGAAACCTACAACAAAAACAATATATTACATTAATAATTTGTATGAACCCTAAGAAACTTGAACGAACCTTTTCTTTCCCAAATAACAAAAACGAACCGGCCGCACTAAATCCGAGTCATTAAAATGATTGCAAACATAAAAAGACGACACCGCCGACGTAACGACGAACTCAGTTTCATAACACGTACAGAGTCCTTCCTTTATGAACTTTGAACGTATCTATACCTTCATACTATTACAAATAAATATTTGTTTGTCTGTTTGTACACAGTCAATCACCGTCATCATTGCAGCCTCCGCAAAATTTTGCGCAAACCTACGTTGTTTCAAATTGATATACCGTGTGGTACCTGTAGAATAGTACCTCCCCTTATAACCGATTTCATAAGAGATGTGACGAAGGTACCTGAACAGACAGATAGCATTATATCAAGCTGTAACAATATAGCTCAAATGCACAGGGGCGGGGGAGACAGCAGCATCTTCGTCGCAAAGACATGCTCTGCGACGATTATGGGAAAAATTCCCCCTTTCTTAGGGAGGGCTATGTCCTGCAGTGACTTATAATGGCTGATATGGTGATATCTTATAGTTCTCTGTCTGAGTCGTCTCTTACGACGTCTAATAGAGTATGTCAGCTACAGACCAAAATTGTATTTATGACGGTCAAACTCCTCCCCCCTAAAAGACATTGACTACTCACCACAACATGCATAAATCTATTCACATATGTTACTATTTTTAATCAAATTTCTACCTCTACATCATATTTAGCATTATTTGTAAATATGCTGCCCGTTTATCATAATTTTACTCCCAGTTCATCATCAACCTTTGTGCCATATTTACATTCATCCTAATATTTTTCCTTTTTTACTCGTCAACTTCAATACTCTGAAGATAAAGGCAAATAGTGCAATCAAAACTTGATCATCATACAGAAGTATATTTTTATTTATTATTTTACGGAAGTATGTTCATTTGGTATCTTTAGAATCACAGACCCCATGACACAGATCCACTAACTAATAGAAAGCTTTTCGGAAATTGTGGTGCCGTAGACGAAGGTTCCATCGACTCCACCACTTTTTGGTTGTCGGTTATTTGGTTTGGGAGATTTATCATATCATTCATAGCTTTACGCCCTATGGATTTTTATGTAAACCACCTTTACATGCAAAACTAGCAGCGCTACTAACTTTGCACACCCGTACCCCGTTTACCCCTTAGAGCGTCAATTTTATACATCCTTTCTTATTGCTCCTTTACGTTTCAAAAATAATCAAATATCAGTCCGTCTGTCAATTCTTCTTTTATATATACAGCTATATACAGCTTCTAGTTTTATATATACAGATACGATCAAAATAGTTTTTAACTAAATAAAAATCGTAACAGACAGTCATACTCGTATTTACAAAACCCGCATTTATAATAGTTGTGTTAATTTATTTTAAAGGTTACTTTGAGAGATTTTATGTATAGAAAAAGCAGAAATGTATTTAAGATGACACGGGTGTCAGTGTCAGTTTCAGGTATGCGAAAGATGCAGGTTCGAGTCCCGCCTAACGACTGTGACATGTAATTTTCTCTAGTAAATATTAATTTAAAGATTCTTACAATTAAATCAATAGGTAACTTTAGTGCTTCAGTCTAGATTTCCCAAGGGCACTAATCTGTACAAAAAGACACAAATCTGCATTTTACAGAACCAGACCGAGCCGCGATTCACCTGTGGTTCGTCTAACCCGTTCCTATATTGAACTCTCAAATAAGACACCTGATCTAAATATCCAGTCTTAGAATCTTCGTAGATTTTTAACTATTATTGAGTGGACCATTGCAATGCAGTTTAATTATTTATCGTTATAAGGAGACTACTCTTTTAACGGCTTTAAAACGCGGTTTATTTAACTTTTAAATTATCTGTGACGTGAGATTGACAAGATTTTTTTTTAGACTAAGTTAACAATCATACAGTCCTGGCGTGAATAGACGCTCGTAATATAACAAGGATACGACTAACGCATTGCCAACCTTATGACTTGAAGATATTGTCACATTACCCAGTAATTTTACTGCCTCTCTCACCCTCCCCACTAAGAAGTGAGAGTGAGATACTAATGCAGTGGTCTACTTCATGTGATGTTGGTGTTGAGAACGAATGCCGCAAGATCGAACAAAAAATGTAAAAAGTTAAATAACCCGCGTCTTACAGCCTTTAAAAAGTTTGAAAATATTATATACTTTGTATAATATTTAGATATTGTTATTTCAGATTGTGTCGCATATTGTGACGTACGACAACACTTAGCTCTAAACTGTATTTTTTTATGGTATATGTCATAATAATGGTCCTTTACATAAATAAATAAATCCCATGCGAGCGCTGCCGCTGTCCATGGCTAGTTTTTCATACACATAAATCCACCCCGAAGCATAAAACTTTATCTCCCGTCCCAGCGTTCTATTCATAACTACTAAAGTATGCGTTCCTAATTAACCTCAGTAATAAAACTAGTAAAAAAAACTAAAACTAAACTGTACTAATTAGCCTTTATCTGTTACAACACTGGGCTCCGTAATTATTCTCTGTATTCCCCCGCTCGTCCTACTGACACGAATTAAATTAACCTTTAGAATGTTTTAGAGCGAGGCTCTGCATTTCTCTATTCACTTTTAAAAAAAACTACACTATTTTATACTACTATGATTAACATGCATAATATGATCATAATACTCTAATGTGTTGTAAAGGATTAATTTTAAGGGGTCCTGTCCCATGTCTAGTCATGGCCGATGCGATGACATACTCACTGACGCAGTCCACACTCAATGAGGTGGGCACGCCCCCCGTCCCCTCTATATATGCCTATGACTACACATCGCTAGATCATATATAAATATATAATATGATGTATCAAGTTGCTATGGCAACCTTGTGAGATATATATACATTGGGCGGGTTGGATGGCGCATACATCATCAATCTTCTGCATCACGGCTCATGGGTTCGATACCCGGGGACAAATATTTTTAATGATACATATTTGTATTTCTCCTTTGTCTGGGCGCATAATATGTTTTCCAATATTATGTTTATAACTTCTCTGTTGTCTAATTTTGTCAATGTATGAAATATTGAGTGAATAGTAAATCGACCAAAAATCAAGACAACTGGACACCAAAATAATTATAATAGTAAAGTGGACTGGACGTGCCACTGGTGATAATATGAATACTAGTTTTGAGTTTAATATAAAAAAACATTGGCACTTAAATAAGCATAATGCAGCTATTAGAAGTTGCTGGACATAGGCCCCAATAAAAGGGGAGTTTTGCCCATAATTACCAAACTGAGCAAGCGTGTTAGCAATCGCAATGCGCAGCTTTCGCGACGGGGATGCTGCTACCCATTCCCACCCAGTGCATTTGAACTACACTGTACACCATCTGTTGGTTTACTAGCCTCTTACGACACCTGGTACGGAGGTACTATTCTACTCTACCGGTACCTCACGGCTGAAAACTTTTCTCAGCCTTTCTCAACTTTCTCTCAAAAGACCTCTTTATTATATTTCCCAAGATTAATAACTATATAAGCAAAACTTACTCGTAAAAGTCTATCTCTACAAAACACCGCTATGACTATTGGATCGCGACTTCGATCAGAATTTTATTTATAGTTATCAGGAATTTCATAAATAATTTGTACCTTTGATTTAGATTAACTAGGTCCTTACCTTGGTTTAGTAAATTCCAGGAAACATCGAGATGAGTAAAGCAAGTGTTATGTTCCAGAGCCGCGGCTAGCTCTGATGCTGTTTCCCCGCCAAGCTTGTTGTGGCTTATATTCAACCTATAGTTAAATAATAATCAATCAAACCGTTGCAATATACTTAACCTATAGTTAAATAATAATCAATCTAACCGTTGCAATAAATTTAACCTATAGTTAAATAATAATCAATCAAAACGTTGCATTATATTTAAGCTATAGTTAAATAATAATCAATTAAACCGTTGCAATATACTTAACCTATAGTTAAATAATAATCAATCAAACCGTTGCAATAAATTTAACCTATATTTAAATAATAATCAATCAAAACATTGCATTATATTTAAGCTATAGTTAAATAATAATCAATTAAACCGTTGCAATATACTTAACCTATAGTTAAATAATAATCAATTAAACCGTTGCAATATACTTAACCTATAGTTAAATAATAATCAATCAAACCGTTGCATCGACTTTCATCATAAATTTAAACACAATCATCATTCCAGCGATTGAAAGTCAACTGGTATAGGAGGGGGGGGGATACTATTGTCTGCCGGTGCCTCACGGAACTATATGATATTAGATAAGATGAAAGAAATTGTCATGTCTTAACAATACTTATAATTAATAATAAAAAAATACTGCAACTATTAATTAAGATATAAAGTATCCTATTTCTCAAGTTGGATCAAACTGTACACAGTAAACAAAAATTGATTAAAATTAATTAAGTAGTTCAGAAGGTCATCCTAGACAAACACCGTCTCATGAATATTTTATATAGAAAGATTGGCACTTAGATTGGAATGTAAGATTTTTCATCGTTATTAAGGCAAGTATTATTAGAAAAATGAATTACGCCATTTATTTTTTTAGAAATTTTACAGCAAACTCGAAAAGCTTACAAAATTTTAGACATCGCCTTAAAAAGGCTCGTGCTTAACTAAGCGCAGCCTAGACTCGTATATGAGGAGGTCAATTAATTAATAGGAAAGAAGTTTATTTATATAATCATTATATTTTAGAATGTAAAAAGACGACCTTCTGTTTGTGAAAAACTTATCAGAGAAATACAAGCATTAAATGAATAAAGTTTGGTTCAAATATTTGTGGTATTTATATTATTAAAGACTATTTACAACCTTTATGGGGCTGTATACGGGGGGGGGGGGCCAGCTCAAGCAGTTTTAAGTCCTAATATTGAGAAAATGATAATAAGCCGAGTTGGAATTACTACTGGGTGGACACAGGTATCCATGGTATGGCAGAATGTATGATGATAATGAAATGTTAAAGCAGATAAGAACTTAGGGTTCTGCCATCTCTAACATTTACTCATCAAAGTCTACGCTAGTTTTTTGCTAACCAGTAAATCTTAGCTCCTTTACTCAGCTGTTCAACCACGTATTGAGATCCGTTATCCCTTAAGTCATTCTTGGACAGATCTAGAAGGTTCATGCTGTTCCGTTTGTACAGCTTTGACACCACTCTTTTGCAACCTTCTGGGCCTATACTGAAAAAAACAAGGGCTATTAATTTACTCTTAACGTCGAAAGAGACTCATTGCTCGGATCCGATTGCCGATCTCATACGAGAATATTCTAAGCAACAGAAATAATATTAGGGTCTTCCGGTAACATTAATATATAGGACAATTCAATATATATACCATTTGTAAACTTGTTCTAGGGGCAAATTGTGCGGACTATATTTATTTCCATCAGGTAAAACAAACATTTTTTTATATAAATTAGTAAGCGCATTTACATGATTTCTGCAAACTTTATTCTATATACTTTTTTGGAACCAATTATTACTACATACTTTTTTTATTGTTTGATTACAACAACATTCCACCCGGCTACCGACGACTGCTGAATGTCAAATAATTATATAAATAAATTCCAGAGTGTACTACACTACATTATTGTTTTGAAATGCAATTATTTTTGTTTATGCTTTACTACGCTATATACTAGCTGTTGCAAACGGCAGCGCTCACCTGGATTCGCTAAGCTAGTCTTGATGTACCTCTTCACACTTCGTGAAAATCTCAATAGGATTTACTAAATAAAAATAACTTAAGAACTTTTTTAATAATCAAATTTAAAAAGACTTTCATATCTGATTGATAATTCAATTCAGCCTTGTATTTGTATAATACAGCATATGTAAACCAAATATACTTACTTGCATCCAGCCAATATCAGATCTTGCAGGACCTGGTTGTTACCCAACATCTGGCCGAGATGGAAGCACGCGTCCAAGTTGAGATGATTGGAAGTCAGGTCTAGTCGTGTAACAAACTGATTGTTTGCCAATGCCAAGACCATTGCCCTAACGCCTACTGGATTCACGCCATAATACTGAAAACCCAAATAAAATACTTATGTACTTACCAACATTTACATTTCGCTTACCTCAACCGTCAGAAAACAAAACGAAAAATAATTAATACATTTTACTGGTCGTAAAAAATGGAAAAAACATCACAAATACTACAGACAGACAAACATTGCTCTCAACTATTTCTACCACCTAATAATAGCAGGGTTTGCATTGCTGTGTTCCGGTTTTAAGGGGTGGGAGAGGAGAATGGAATTACTGGGTAATGTTACTTCAAGTTACAAAGTTCTTGTGATACTGCGAGCTTCGATTGCGATTCTCGTTCTGTTGTATTTGAGCTACATAGTTTCGGGTAGATTAAAGGCCATCTATCAGTTCCGATAGCTCCGTTTCCGATACGGCCTCTTACCACACCTGGTACAGAAATAACATCACCAATACTCCATACAAACATAACTCTCACCTATTTCTACAGCCAAATAGCAAAGTTCTCATGGCTGTGTTCCGATTTAAGGGTGAGAGGCAGTAAAATTACTTTGTAATGTCTTCATGGGTAATCTCTTACACTTGGTACAGAGGTAGCTAGTATTCGACTCTACTGGTACCATTTGACTCTACCGGTACCTCAGAGTAGAATACTAAAAACAGTGGCAAAAGTAAATCTAAAATAACTGGTCCATTGGGACTTCAACACACGCATATGCTGCAGCAGTATAAATCAATACCACTGCTGCATTGACATTCTGATAAAGCATGTGGAGGTGACTTCGTCCAGATACATCATATCCTCTTCTAAGATCAAATATTTATTCCATATAGACAAAAAAATACCGACTCCGTACAAACCTGACTCTTATAATTGCTACCGCTAATTGATTATTGCTTTTTACGCCGAGAGGTACCGCCGGAGTAGAATAGTACCTACCTGATGTACCTGTACTAAGTGTCGTAAGAGGCGACTAAGGTACTGACTGGAACTGACAGATGGCGGTGTATCCATCCAAAACAGTATAGTTCAAATGCAGTCGGGAATGGCAGCAAAATTCTCGTTGCGAAAGCTTCGCTTTGCAATTGCCAACACGCTTGCCCAGCGCGGCATTTATGGGCAAACTTCCCTCTTTCTTGTGGAGGTTTTTTTCCAGCAGTGGACTTTCAATGGCCAATAATAATGATGATTGATGTTTTATTCAAATTAGATATTTGAGATTTATTTAGATATATAACATCAAAAGAGCAAAACAACTCGAACCTATAGTTCTATATTTCATAACTGCCACACGATATGCAGAGCTAGTGAACAATAAGCTAGGACAAAAATCAACATTATTACGTCCGCTACACAAACCAAACACGAAACCGATGATGGAAACCTGACACGCCCACCAACGCACACAATTAAATTGCAAATTGATCCGTGCGCTAATTTCCATACAGTCCTGATAATTGGAAATAATGTATTGAATTGCGCATAATGGCCAGTGGTCGAGAAATTAAATATGACAACCGTAGTTCTGATTTGATTTCGTGCATGCGGTATGCTGTTAGATCGTATTTGCATATTTGGACAGCATTATGAACTAATAACCAGACATTTGTTTTGAATGTGTCGGAAAACTGAACTCGTGAATTTAGTACTGGATATGAGTATTGACGATATGGTATTTGTTATGATTGGATGCACGTATTGAGCTGGCCACTCGGGAATTGGATTAGGACCTTTTTGGGTTAAACTAATCATCGCCATTATCATAGTATTCGCAGAATGTCCACTACTGAATATGGTTCAATTGCTGGAGTGCCATAATCGCATAGGGAAACTTTATAATGGAAATACTGCTGCTCATTTCCACCCTGTTTCATTTGGGCTACGCAATTACAGGTGGATATACCGCCATCTGTCGGTTGCGGTACCATAGTCGCCTCTGACGATACCAGGTACAGGGAAGGTACTATTCTACTCCGTCGGTACTTTTGAGTATAATTCAGTATACAGTGAAGTGTAAGGCATATTTCATCATCATCATCATATCAGCTGTTGTAGGTCTAATACTGAAACAAGCCCCCCCAAAGAATTTCCAATAGGTCGTATGCAACCTTCGTCCACGTGATCGTAAAGTTTTAGTCAGATTGTCTATCTACCTTTTAAATAGTCATCCTACGGAGGTATTATTCTACTCTACCGTTATCACATGGGAACACCTAATGCCGGACTACCATTAGAGCGCCACCGAAGGAGAAGTCGAGGTAGCGCATTAATTTGCGAGACTTCCAACTTTAGTAAAAAGGCTCATGAAATTGATATGGGACTCACGGGGTTATCACTCAAATAAGGATGTGCTCGAGGAATAAAGACTGCACTCACTCACCGGCGATGTACTGCAATGAGCGATTACTATGACATTGCTCTACGACTAGAATACGTATGTAATATGCTATTGGGAAATTATCATTGGCCGGTGGCTGGTTGATGCTTCTAAAGCTAATGAGAGTAATGGTAATTCAACAATACCCGCTCGATATAACTTCGACAATTGAAGCATTTCCTTTTTTATTTGACCATATCGAGTTGAAGAGTTGAAGATATTATATTATCATCATCGTATTAGAAGTTCACTACTGTATACAGGCCTCCCCAAGAAAGAGGGAATTTTTCCAAATAATTGCCGCGCTGGACAAGCGTGTTGTTCCTCACCCTGTACACACGAGCTGCGCTATTACGGTTGGATATACCGCCATCTGTCGATTCTGGTACCTTAGTCGCCTCTTATGACGGTACGGGTACTATTCTACTCTGCCGGCATCTCACGGCCAATATATTATGTTATATTAACCAGTCATTTCACTGCCTCTCTCACCCTTCAAACCGGAACATAGCAATGCGAACGCTACTGTTAGGCGGTAGAAATTGGTAAAAGTGAGGTATCAATATAGACAAACCTTTGTTTAATTTGATTAAGGTCTGGATTAGATTTGATAAGAGATTTAATATTTAGGTCTGGATCAGAATGAATGATCACAAAAAGTTTTTGATCAACTTTTAACTTATTTTTTCTTCGAGGTTTTTCTAACGTTAACGTAACGATATGTTAGTAATGTGTGTGTATCGTTGTGTGCTATCGAATTCCTCATGTCACGGATATCAGAAAACAGATGAATTATAAACATAATATTTAAATACATATAAAGAACAAATACAAATATTATTTCTAGGTGGGGATCGAACCGACGATCTATGGCGCACAAGATAGGATTACTATCATGTGCACTATAGGGGCTCGTCTACGTCATCATGACGGATTCAAATAAAGATATTTCTAAAATAATACCTCTGTGAAGAATAGTCAAGTTCATTGATTTTTAGATGAATCTATTATACAAATGCAATTAAAATAATTAGCAACGTTCATTTCCCGTGTCATTGGGTAATTGGAGACGCAAACTCAATTAATTTGAATGATTCTAGTTAGGTACTTAGTTTTTAAGTTTAAATTTAGTTAAAAAAGAATTCGATAGTAACTATTTAGTAATAATGCAACCTTTATCAGTTCCAGGATTTCTTGTAGGTTCCGTTCTGGTAGCTCGTGTAATGAACCTGCATTAAACCTAGTTGTAAGACCCGTCTGGTGTCGGCTGGTTAGCATAAGGTAGGCCTAATTAAAATGTTAGATGTTTCTTACGATCCCGTCGGATCATGAGGGTCATCAGTATTATGAATATAATACAATTTAGTACCTCATATTTCGAAATTAAAATTGTTCTATATATTAATTTTAACGACTTTATTTGTGTAACATGCATGAACTGCATGAATATAACGTTTACACAACAATGTTTTGTATTATTTAATGTTCCAATTCTTTTCTCCAGAAGTAATGCATCATAAAATAGAATGAACAATAGAAATTCCTTTTATCGCCGGAACTAGTATTTTCAAAGTGCATTTTCCCTTTAAAATAAAATGGAATGGTACTCAGCACATAGAGTAGAGTATTAGATTCGGTAGAGTCAATGTTCCGCGTCAAAAACGATCGGTCGTCGCGTCGAACTCTTGGTAGGGACCCTACATAAGGTTTTGTGCTTTCCTTTCGTGTAGGCAATGGATTAGGTTTGATAGGGTTTCTCAGTAAAAGAAGGTCTTCGTCTGAAAATTAGGCGAAAGTACCTTTGACAATTATATATTACTGCAATAAGTAAAGCTGAATTATATAAAGTTGAAGGATTAGTTGCACACGACATCAATAAATGGCGATGTCTTTTCAACACAGTGAAAAAGGAACACTAGAAACTCGATATGTCAACTAAGTGATGCTGTCCTTCGGAAAGGCAATGATACAGGTTCAAGTTGGCAACTGAGATAAGTTAAATTTTTTGTAGTTCATATTATCTTTAAAAGATAAAAATATGTTCCGTGACGGTATATATGTCTCAAGGATATGACGTCACCATCCTTGTCATCTGAGGATATTATGTCTGGTTACCCACTAATTCAACCATCTCTCATAACCTCCAAACCGGAACACAACAATATTACAGTAGAAATAGGGTAAAGCGAGGTAACAATGCAGATGATCTCTGTATGAGGACCGACTGTAGTGATAAGAAAAGCTTATAAGTATACATTTATTACCATTAAAATCTTACTTTTAGGTCTATGCTTGACTGACGCAGACCACGATGAAAGCACCTCACTGGAACGAGACCCATTTCCTCGCACAATACCAGGTATAGATCCTGACCGTCATGATCGTATTTTTTTATTGGCTCTGCAAACGCAATGCGGAATTAAGTTATTTAAAAAGTCCAACAACCGTCAAATCTGAAATGACTCTTTTATCATTATCACACACTATCACGTCTATCGGTTAATATCGTATGCGTTATATGCGCGATTCGGAATTTGTATCGCGTGTAGTAGTAACTTAGTATGACAATGATACTTCATAATAATATTACTTCACTAGAGTACGCTAGAGTACTTGCCGTGGAATATCGGCAGAATAAGTACCAGGTGACGTGGGAGGCGGGTACGAAAGACGGCATGCATTAGGATATAGTTGCCATCAGGCCTTCCCAGAGCGCGGAAATTTTGGGCAAACCTCTCAGCTTATTGGGGAGTCTTATGTCTAGAAGTAAACCGTCTACGGCTGCGATTATAGTGATTATCCTTCGTAGCATGCAATACAAAGTTTGTTTAAACACAGCTCAGTCTCGGTCAAGTCACTCGGTCACTCTCAGTCAAGACTAACCTATTCCTAACAAAGCTTCAGCTATTCCAGGATCCTTAACACCAGGATACCTATAATACTGGTGCATTAAAACGTCACTGTCTGACATTGGTATGTATTCCGCGCAAACTTCACCACCTGGGTAGTATAAACCTTTCTTGAAAAGAGAATCATTCGGAGACTCTACTTTCTCATAAGACTTCAACGATGACATTTGATCTTTTAGAGAGTCCAGGGATGACGATGACATAGAGTTGATTTCGTGCAAGGTCTTTAACGACTGGTCAGAAAACATTACAGGTTTCACTATTGACATATCCATATTGATTTTGGATTAAACTTTCATCTAATTAGTACTAAAAATAAATCTAAATTCAATTATCACTAATTTGTATTTATTAGTTACAATATTTTCTTTAACTTAGATATTATTTTGTAACTGTCATTATAGTTTTTTATTTGGTTTACGGTTTATGTTGACGCCAAAAAGGTTGAATTTCAAGGCTGTCACAACTATTCTATGGTGTAACAGTTATGTTGCAATACGTAACACATATTGACTGCAGAGCGGGATACCAGTGAAATAGAATAATACTTCTCTCCATACCAAATTTTGTATAAAATGCAAAGATACTGGAACCGACAGGCAGATATCCAGCATATAGACCAGCACTATCACGGTAATTAACACAACGTCAGCCCAATACGGCAAATGTGGATAAAAATTCTCCCATTTGTAGGAGACCTATGTCCATCAGTGAACTTCCTACTACGAATAATTTCCACCCATAACCTGTTTTAAAATTAAACAAGATTTGCTCCGGAAAGAACCTACGCTCGGTTGTTAAGTTCTCTCTGCTTCAAAGTTGTATTTCATGGGTTATAAGTATTTTCTGTAAATAATTGGATTAACCACGGGAAATAAAAAAGAAACGTATAAAGTCACCTTAAACTGTGCCTTATAGTTGTGTTTGCTATCCGGCGCAATTGTAAAATAGCAATAGCGCAATTGGTTAGACGTTTGGCGCAGACGTTACGTAATGTTTATCTAGGTTTGCGATATTGAATTTATTCGAATCCTATCCGTTAGAGCTAAATAAATTTTTCTAAGTTTAAATTTTCCCGCGCAGGCGCGCGTCTAATGTCATTCAATTTTATCTGTGGTATAATAATTATAAACCTAAAAACGTCACATTGTTATAATCTGAGAAATTACTTGTTTAAATAAAATACCACTAGAGTAGTTGTGATTTGGAACTGACATTGTAAATAAAAACATTAAATGTCGTTTCTTTTCTTACAGGTATAGGCTAGGTTATTATTAACAATTGTTTCATTGTTTGTTAGGTAGCGTACATTTAAATTTACGAAGTAAATCTTTTCTTCAGAGAAACTCAATTGTGTTTGATTGACTGTGTCGTGAAAATTACACATTGGATAATATAATCTTATATATATACCAGAATCTAAGATTGTCAATGCCAGTGCTTGTTGGCTTTTGTATGTTATTAATGAGTACAATACAGTTGACAGTAATTTTGATTGTACACAATACCTACAAGTTATATAGTTACTGTTTACATATTTAGTTCATAGTTCATTAAAACATATGGATATAAATAAGTCAGTTAAATACAGATCAAAGATCAGGCGGTTGCATATGGAATGCGGTAGACAAAAAAAATTACGCCGGGCAAACAGTCACAACACAAATGTCACGATGAACTATCGATGGTGATGGTGACCCAGACTATATCTTTGCGCTATATTATAATTGAGATTGAATTGCTTTAATTGATTACTAGCCTTAAGCCAAAGGGCCGACGGCGATAGGGGTTCCATTAACTCAACCTGTTTTTCTTGCAGGTTTCTTTTTAGTAGCTAGTGTAATATATCTGCAGCGAACTTCGTTTTAAGACCGTCTGGTCTCAGCATACTAGTAGGTCTAAGACGGATATGTTATGATCCTATAATTCCATAGGGTGATCAGGGTCATCAATACTGAGAGTAGAGAAATAATACTTCCTATTTTGTAATATGACTTTTTGTATTTACTAAATTTATGTTGTAACGAATGTGCTTGTAATGGATGTTATTGAATAACATAGATATATTTTAAGATTAAGTTCAATATTCGTTCAATAGTTCTAGCGTGATTTGATAAGGAACATCCATCGCATATTTCGGATTTATAATATTATCAAGATTGTGTATTGAATTGATTTATTATAGGCATGATGCATATCCAAGCAACAATTTTTTATTCCACCAAAATAATTTAGGTTACAGTTATGTCGTAAAAAGAAACAGACTGACTTCCACTGGACATGACTTATGTTCAGCAGTGGACATCAGTTTGTTCCCTTTTCTCCATTAAAGGGGAAATTTTCCCCATTAATACCGCGCTAGGAAAGCAATGTGATTATCACAGAGCATAACTTCGCGGCGGAGATGTTGCTGCCCATTCCTGCCCTTTGGGTTTAAGGTACATAGTGTACATAGTGTGTTCGGATCAGTATATAGCAAGCTGTCGGTATCGATACATTAAACAATACCTGATACATAGGAAGGTGGAGGCCAAAAGCTAGAGTAAAATAAAGTTGACAAATCATAACGATGCTTCAACACTTTAAAATACCGCGTATTTAGCGTGAAAAGGCCACGAGAAAACTCATCGCTACATTTGTGTGGCAGGACTCCGCAAATATTTGCTCGGCGCGATATTGCGCGCACATGCCGGCTGTCGGGCCGGTTAGGCGCTGAATGGATTCGGCAAACTATATGCTTTACATCTATCTATCTGGATTCATAAACTGAAGTTTATTCGTTACTAGCTGTGCCCGCGACTTCGTCCGCGTGGAAAGGTTTTTATGGGTACCATACCTCTTTACCTCAACTTATAATAACTTTGAATGTCATGTTTATTTATATGGAATCAATGGCCTAAGAAATAAGTTTCAAGTTTCTAGCTCTAAAACAGCGATACTTCCATACAACTTTATATCCCCCCTTTTGACCCCTGACTGACTGACTTTTGACCCCCTGACTTACATCCCTTATTTCAAATTATAAAATAAAATTTCGAAAGATAAAATAGAGTTATTGTGGGTTATCCCTATGGGTAGATAGACATTTGCCACCGCGGTCTTTTTCGTAAACCTTTTTAAAGTATACAATAGTATATTATTTTGATATATCTCGTCGGGTTCAGCTAGCGTTTGCAATGTAATCACAAAAATGTGTTTATTTATGATATCACATTAGAAAACTCTAAAATTATCAGTGCTTCAATGCATTTATTTTAAATTGCACGAAATTCGAATCCGTATGTAAAATATAAAGGTACTCGTACATTATGGTTTACATAAAAATACCAATACAGACATTTATTCATATCTTCTAACATTCACGCGTTCAGTACTCACAATAAAACTATTATTTTAACAACTTTAAAACGCGGTTTGTTATCTTTACATTTTTGTTCAACGTTTTGGTTGCCACAAGTCTCAAGTATGACAAAAGATCACATCTTTTTAAAGCTGTTAAAAGAGTTGACCTTTCTGTAAATTCTAAGCGATTATCAGAAACCACATAGACGTATTTCAGTACACATGAAATATATGCGTTTTGGAGCGTAAATTTTATAATTTATACTCGATGCGGAGCTGTACCACAGTAAAATACGCATTTCATCGATACAACAAGATTCCACCCATCGTGAGGAGAAAGAGATCGTATCGCAATAATTTTGTTTAGTATTACAGAGATTTATAAACTTTTTATGATCAGTGCCGTCTGTTTTTATGATGTTTTATTAAGAGATCCCCCGAATACTGGAGTAATAAAGTTTTTACAAGGACTCTTTGGTGCGATCGATCGAGTTCTGTTTCGCATAGATATCGACTACATGTTGCGTAAATAATTTTTTATTTGCATTTTAGATATGATCGTATTTGTGGTTTGTTTTGTAGTTATTCGCATTTTTGTTTGAATTTAAATCTAATTTACGCTATTATGAGTAAGAAGGAGCTATAGCGCATTAGTCACTGAGTCTCATCATCATACCAGCCATTAAAAGTCCACTACTGGACATAAGCCTCACCAAAAAAGGAGGTTTTTTGTCCATAATAGCCGCGCTGGGCAAGCGTGTTGGCAAATGCAAAGCGCAGCTATCGCGACGGGGATGCTGCTGCCCATTCCTGCCCCGTGCATTCGAGCCGCCATCTGTCGGTTCTGGTACCTTAGTCGCCTCTTACGACACGTGTTATAATCTTATTATGAAAGTAACAATTACTTTGTATTATTTTTGTACACAGAAATTATTTTAAAAACTACTACTGGTACTTCTGCGTAAACTATATCTTTTAATCTATTTTCATCCGGCAGAATCATATATGATAAACTCGGTTATACAACCGCGGCAAAAATACTCTTGGTGTCATAGTCTCTTCATTCATTCTAGTATTTCCTGAGACTGGCGCGTTCAGCCAAGCAAACTTTATAATATTAGTATTGGTGATATATATACGTTGATACTACTGGACCGATTCAATTACTTTTTTAATGATTATATATAATAGAGGTATCAATACATAAAAATTCCTTTCAATTAAAAAATTCCAACAACAACAAAATAATATATATAATAATAATTCCAACAAAAAAAAAATTCCAACACACCATTAATAGAGTCCCTTTTGAAGAAACGGGTACGATTATTAGAAAGCATTCAGCAGCCGAAAGCTCCTACGTTTCAAACTTCCTAGGCTAGCGAATGCGCAAACAATGACTAGAATATAACTATATTATATAAAAAAAATATGTGTATGTATTATATGGACAAAATCGCAGTAGGGACTTTAACATCCTTAACGGAAAACCCGACCTTATAATAAGATAAAAAAGTCCTCCGGTTAGAGGTCAATAAAAATCAATGAGACTATATTTTGTAACTACGCTAGAAATTGGAACATTACTCAGTATGGTAATGGTCCATGAATATAGATAGCTCCATAGACGAATGTGAGCAAAAAAGATGATATAATTTTGCATAAAAGCGTAAACTAATTCGCGATCGGTTTTTAATATTGCTATTTTTTTTGAGACAAGTCGATGAGCAAACGTACGGCCCGCTTGATAAGCGTCACTGCAGCACAGAGGTTCGTATTATCACAAGGATATCAATAGCGTGCTAACGATCTTGTAGCTTGAACATAATATTACCCAGTAATGCACTACCTCTCTCACCTCTCTCTCAAACCGGAACACAGTAATGCAAACACTGCCTAGTAAGATAACATTGCAGACGATTCTTGAATAAAGTCTACCTCTATTATTATTTACATATTGTATATTATAGGTTACGGTATAATGTACGATCACCGAGTGATTAGTTAGGAGGGCTCAAGTGTTTAGGAGGTACCGGCAGAGTAGAATAATACCTCCCCCTGTACCAGGAATCGTAAGAAGCACAAACCTCTCGATGAGATATCCGAAAGGTTTTCTGTTTATGTTTGTTTATGGCAAACTCTCAGCGCTCCCTTGCGGTTTCATTTTGAGCGATTTTGGCTATAACAATGTAAACTCAAACTCGAAAAATTCTTTATACAAGTAGGATCGTTACAAACACTATCAAATCGTCAAAAAATACATAAATAAAAACAAATTTGTTAAAACAAATGTACTATATTCTATTATACGCATAATACTCTTGACCCTGATCGAAGAGAATCATCTAACATACCCAAGTCAGGCCTACTTTAAACTGGTCTAGCAGCTACAGACGGATATTCTTAAGTAAGTTTAAACAGGCTCATTTCAAAAGCCAAAGGAAAGAAAACAGCAGGGAAACCTGGTGATGATAGATGATTCATCAATAACAAATTGTTAGTGTTAAGTAATCAATGTATGTACGTATATATCATGCATCTATGTATATTATAGGCAAAAGCCTCCTTTCTTGGAGAGGCCTATGTCCAGCAATTGACTTCCAATGGCTGGAATGATGATGATGGAATATGGATGGATATTTAAAAATGGAATGCACGAAATCACAAATATTAAAAGAGATAATTAACTCACATTATTTATGCGAGAGGTACCGGTGGAGTAGAATAGTACCTCCCACTGCACCTGGTATCGTAAGAGGCGACTAAGGTACCAAAACCGACAGATAGCGGTATATCCATCCAAAACAGTGCAGCTCAAATGCACAGTGCAGGGATGGGCATTAGCATCCCTGTCGCGATAGCTGCGGTCTGCGATTGCCAACACGCTTGCCCAGCGTGGCAATTATGGGCAGAAAACCTCCTTTCTTGAAGAAACGTAAGTCCAGTTGTGAACCTTCAATAGCTGGTATGATAATTTATGCGAGAAATAAATAACCTCGTAGAATAATGAGCAGCACCGTATGTGAACTACCGAGTTCGAATTGAATTTATAAAAAAACAACGTTCAGCTACACCAGCTAATATAAAATGAACCATAACATGATGTCTCCAAACCATAAAAAAATGAACTCAACACATCGCAGTACCGTTTAAAGTTAAGGATATTTACAGCTGTGATGAAAACTCAGAAGGTTTTCCAATATTATTTACGCCATAAAAAAGGCCATAAAGTTCCCCACGCACCTCCGCTAAACACCTAATACGTCCCAGTGCGTAAATAAATCAAGAAAACAATAGGCTCTGGTGGATGGCGCGGGGAATCATAAAAATACCATTACGCCGGCTAACGCTCTCCGTGGCGCTGCCAGCCACTGGCGGCTTTCTGGGGGCGATGGTAATAATCACGCTTTCAGATGCCGGCATTTTCAAAGCAAATCTTGGAAGACAAACATTTTTCGTGAAGCGTATATTATTATAGCCACGACGATACAAAAGTTACAAGAGCATTATCGTTATCATTTTGTTTGACTGACGACGTTATTAAGAAGGGTTAAATTCTAAATTAATATTATTAAATGTAACGAGTTCATTTGAGAAAGAAATTATATATAGAATACTCTATATGTAAATTAAAAACATGTAAAATATTGTCTGTTATACTCAATTTCCAACGCTAGGTTTAAAATACTTCTCGTTAAAAAGAATTAATACTGATGAAAAGCTATAATGCAGCGTAGATAAATCGCAAAAATGTCTACTTATCCCTATTATTTATTCGAATATGTACCAATTCAGGTTTCGGATTATGATTATTCCCTTAGTTATTCCTCATATTTAGAATATCATTATTGATGGGCCCAATGGCGCATTCAATAGTGTTAAATTAATGGAAAGTCTATATATTCAAAACTTGAGTCTTTAATCTATATATGCATCTATACTTTGTCTGTATTTCCAAATCAACAGCTATACACGTAACAATATTTTAGCATAAGAAATCTTTATGGTACTTGCGAGTAAAATTTGCATTTGAATTTTTTTTTTGTTTTTCAGTCTGCTCTAACTTTGCAACTTTAACTCGCAGATAACTTATGTCATGAGGAGTAAATTAAGCTAATTGCTATTGTTTATTACTGGCCATGAGGTACCAGCAGAGTAGAATAGTACCTCCCCCTAAACCAGGTGTCATAAAAAGAGACTGAGGTACCAGAACCGACAGGTGGCGGTATATAAAGTACCGAGACAGTGTAGCTCAAATGTATAGGGTGGGGTTGGGCATCAGCATCTCCGTCGCAAAAGCTGCGCTCTGCGATTGCCAACAAGCTTGCCCAGCGCGATAGTTATGGACAAAATTCCTTCTTTCTTGGGGAGGCCTATGATTATTCTTATGAGAACGATAACTTCACGAGTATAATTGCAGGTGCTACTAAAAGCAATTAAAATTATCTCGATGTTTTCTTCTTGTATAGAGAGAAATGATATTTTCAAAGGGACAATACGCAGTAAGAACTCAATAATATTTTTTGAATCGAATAAAATAATATTCTTAATGAAATCATCCAACATTTCGTTAAACAATAGCATCCCATTTTCCGATCACAAAATCTGTTACTTATTTATTCCGTTTGCACCAAATTCAATCGTCAATTTGGCGATTCCGTAATTTATTTGAGTGCAGAGTGTCCATGTTTGTATTGTCGTTTCAATATTTATTCAAAAAATGTTCATTCACCAGTAACATTTCGTTCTCTGAATTGTATGGCGACGTGTAAATTATAAAATTATGCGCTTTTTTATTTAACGCTGCGGTTTGTCGAACCAATTAACATATGAATGTTTGTGGTCATAAAACAAACGTTTATTTATTGCTGACGTAAATTTTAGTAGCGAGGGCGCCGCCGGACCTGGGCCAGGTGATATTTTCCGGTGTTTTATTTGCCTTTATAAAACATTAATAACATACACCTCCCACTAATTCAGGAAACACGTTCGTTAGCATTATATTCTAACATATTTATGCAAGCGCTCAATATAGATTACGGATCCGATGGCGCAGATCGCCGATGGCGCCGATACTGTCTTATGCACAAAGGGTCGTGGGTTGGTCGTGGACAGTGAAAGTCCACTATTAGACATAGGCTTTACCAAGACAGAATTT
This sequence comes from Heortia vitessoides, assembly GCA_020976665.1. NCBI lineage: Eukaryota > Metazoa > Arthropoda > Insecta > Lepidoptera > Crambidae > Heortia > Heortia vitessoides. Next base: position 16,090,496 of record JACJUM010002819.1, on the reverse strand, counting down.
TGCTCATATTTGCCGCGTAATTTTCGCAACGAGGATGCTGCTGCCCTTTTCCACACTGGGCATTTTAACTACGCTGTTTCGAGGATATACCGCCATCTGTCGGTACTGGTACCTTAGATGCCTCTTACGACACCTAGTACTGGGTCTACTTGACGGTATTCCACGGCAAGTAGTGCACGGTAAATAATTCACACATCTCATACATCAGACAACATCTCATACATCAGACAACATCTCAT
>JACJUM010002819.1:16062572-16090247 GCA_020976665.1 Heortia vitessoides | reverse complement strand
ATACATCAGACAACATCTCATACATCAGACGACATCTCATACATCAGTCAACATCAGCTTTCTGCCAGTAAAACTACTGTTTAAAACAGTCCAGCCATTTCTGAGATTAGACAGACAGACATTAAAAAAATATAAATTAAAAAAACCCACAACATCTCATACATTGACCAGATTCCGCGAAAAGGCACTTGTGTGACACTTTCACACACGGACATCAGACAACAGAGGAATCACACATACAATACTTTAATGCATATAACATCCAAGTACAGGACAAAAACAAATATCATCGTATGAATATTTGTCGATGAGGATCGAACGTTATTGAACCCATGACACTTAGCGACAAGATAGAAACATTACAGAGTGAACTGTCGAACCCATCAACCTTGTCTCGATGATTTAATGACACAGTACCCGGCAATTTCTCTGCCTGAGTTGCCTTTAAAATAGAAACAGCAACGCGAGCACTGCTTTTGACGTATCATATGAGTGATGAGAGTCCATTAGTGATATAGACCTCCTTTGTAGGAAGTTTGTCAAAACTTGATGCTTTAAATAAATATTAATGTTTATGTAACTAAAAATGGACTAAATAAATCATCATCATCATATCAGCCATCGAAATTCAACTGTTCGCAATGGCTTTACCAAGAAAAGGGGAATTTTGCCCATTATTGTCGCGCTGGGCAATCGGAGAGTATAGTTTTGAGACAAAAATGCTGCTGCCCACCCTTCCCTGTGTATTAGACCTACAGTCGCCTCTTATGATACCTGGTACAGGAGGAGGTACTGTTCTACTCATGCCGGTACCTCACGGCTTAATATAAATAATGAGAAAAGTTTATTTTGATGAAGAATAACCAAGGCTACTATTATTATAGAAAAGAAAAAGGATTTTATATAATCTATAAATATAAAAGCAGAAATCCACACTGACATAGACGCACGCACAGCCGTAACCGCTAATGGTTAAAGAGTGAGAATTGGACAGTTGCTTTTTATTCGAAATGTGGACACACACTAAGTAGGAGAATTTTAAGAAGTTTTTAACTCAATAGATAAGGGAAATAGGGGTTATTAGTTCATATGGACAAAACATTAAATTAGCAACGACTTTGATAGATCTTGAATCTTGAGAATCATTCTATAAAAACATTTAATTCAATACGTGTTTCATTGCTGAAAGCCTCTACGGTAGAAACAAAAATATTGAAATAAAAAAATTATAACAGAAAAGTCATTAAAATAGCTTACATTTTCTTATAAGTAATAATCAATAAAAACTTTGTTATACCTATACCCATCGCTATTCACTACATAGTGTAAAACAAAGTCACTTCCTGCTGTTTGTTTGTCCCTGTGTGCTTAAATCTTTAAAACTACAATTATTGTCTGTAAATTTGGGTGTACAATAAAGTGTATTATTATTACAGTTGGTATTTCAAAAAGGTCTACAAAAAAGTCCTCGATATATATGCCTATATGTTAAGGATAACCCACCATAACGATTTTCATCATCATTGCACCCATGCGAAGCTGGAGTGGGTTGCTAGTAATCAATAAAACCAATGAATTTCAAGCCATAGAAAAAAGAGGTCTATGCCGAATTAAGTAGCGGACACCGACTCTTACATAACTAATCAAACCTACGCGTATATAACTCATAAGATAGGTAATTAAGCAAGGTGGCATTATTATATATTCTGGCAAATTATATAAATAATTGATACTTTAATTGATACATCAACTGTTTTTATGTGGGCAAATTTATTTTATTTGCTTTTTGAAATTAAATGACATTATTAGTAAGTAGTTATTAATTAATTTTTAGAGGCGATTTTTCTGTCCATATGTTATCAAATATTACTTTTTACTAATAACAACCAACTGAACTAATAAATTAAAACAACGCAAAATTACTTGTTATTGAAATCTTTATTTACATGAGGTAAACTTCATACAAAGGTCGTCTTCATTAATATTTCTACCGCCAAATAGCAGTGTCCGCATTGCTGTGTTACTGTTTGATGGGTGAGAAAGGCATTGAATTTCTAGGTAATGTGACTTAATATCTTCAAGTCACAAGGTTCGCAACGCGATAGTGAAATCTTTGAGCATTCGAGCATCTCTCGGCTGCGGTTATGCTTACGCGGACATCATGCTTGTTTGTCGAGCTAGTATAATAATCCCATCAAAAAAACATAAATATTAAAACGGAACCAAGATCAAATGCGTGGTTGTTGACTTTTCCGACAAAAAAATTGGTATCTAAATGGGTGCCAAATTCTCTGGATAATCTTGCGAATTAATTATAAGAACATACAACATGAAAAAATAAATTGAAACACAAAGCTAAACTTAGGATAAATTGAAGCTCTAGATTTGACATGGCTAGTTTTTTTAGGAAACTATTTTTTTTTATTTTACAGAAGATAAGTTGATTAGCCGAATATAAGATATGTATAACTAGTAGATGAAAGGATGATGAGGGGCCCGATGGCTCAGATGGTAGTGATCCTGTCTTGTGCGCCAAAGGTCGTGAGTTCGATCCCCATCTAGGCAAATATTTATATGATGCTATTTATGTTTGTTCTGTGTCTGCCTTTACGTAGTACATTTGTGATTTCTCTGTAGTCTGATGTCCGTAACACAAGTGCTTTAAGCGACTTATTACGGAATCAGGTCAATGTATGAGATGCTGTGGGATTTAATATTTTTTAATTTATAACTTTTTAATGTCTGTCTGTTTGTTGTGGCTTACTCCAGAAATGGCTGAACTGATTTAAACAGGAGTTTTACTGGCATATAATATAGTTTTGACTAAGTTTATTATTACCACATTTTTCCGAATATGGATTGACCTTCAAGCCATTCCACCATCATTGGCCTAGGCTGGTTGGTCCCCTGTTACATTTTGTGAAAATGAGTAGTTGTTTTCCTGCTAAAAAATCTGCATCTATTTAGACTTTTGGAAGAAAATTGTTCACAAAGGAAACGTTTCTTGAATATGCAGTTTTGTTAATTCAACTTCTTAACATGGTGTCACTCCGCATCGTTTTAAAACTAGCAGTTTTCAAAAGTTGTCAAATGTACAGCGCCTCACATTGTAGCGGGGCAAGCGCTGTGCTCTCTCTCTCTCTCTGTGAGGCACAAATTTAAATTAAAAAACTTTCAGATCCCGCGGTGTGGTAAGAAAACTAGCGCTGCCGAATACACTTCCATGAATGTACTATTGTTTTAAATGACTTTGTAACTGAAAGTGGGCGAATCGGTTAAACTTTATCTAGAACAGCAAAACACATGCTGAGGCTACATATGTTGTTAAAGCAAAAACATTTGTATTATTACCATACCAAAACAAATTTCTACAAGCTTTCGCAACAGGCTTTCCATATTTTCATTTTCTTTGTGCTGTTAAGATAGATATAAAATTACGTGGAAACACGCAACTGCTCTCTTAATTATTTTATGTAAATACGTAGTGCCGTATTTGTGAAAATCCTCCCCCAGCCTTCCCATGTTCTAGCTTTCATATTAGGCGACCCGATTTAGCTTAAACACAACAACACGGGAATAAGCAGAAGAATTTCCGTCGCGAAGCTACCAAGCATGCCCATCGCGCCAATCACGGGTAAAAAATCTCCTTTCTCGAGGAGGCCATGTCTAGCAGTGAACTTACAATAACTGATATGTAGAATTACGTAGTAATTTTTATAAATAGGTGAGTAAGACCTGAAAAATATATAAAGTAAATATTTAGGGGCCTTCGAACTTTTGTCTTATAATCTCCACTCCTCTCGTAAACTCGTCCACTGTTGGACATAGGCTTCCTCAAATGATAATCATAAAACCAGTTATATGCCATATCACAACAGTATGTTCTTGCAATTATAATTAGTTCGTTTCTTCACGTTGTGGATAGATATCTCAGTGTTTTAATTAAGTATATCCATAACAAAATATCTTTGTTATAATATTCACCTAATGTTTGCTTTGTGTGCCTAATAGGCAACAGCATCCCCATTGCGAAGCTACGCTATGCGATTGCCAATACGCTTGCCCAGCGCAGCAGTTATGAGCTGAATACCCCCTTTCTCGGGGAGGCCTAGCAGGAGATACAGCAGTAGATCTTCAATGGCAGATATGATAATGCTGAATCCAGTGCCACCGGAGGAATAGGTGAGGCCGTTATTAACGAACAACCGAACGTTTACGCGTATCCCACGGGATTAGAGTAGCACCAACAGTGATCATACGAAGGACTCGTAGGCTGAATCTCAGCTTTTGTGACCCTCATTAAGTAGAGGTTAACATTTTCAAATCGAAGAACTGGTGAACCCATATCTTCAAATCGGAGAACTAGTAAACCCGGCCGCACCAGAGTCAAGAACTGCATGCGATTGCCGCCTAACATAGTATACTTACTGATCCATAGTCCCCGGCGCAGTGGCACAGTGGTAGCGTGCTAGGTCGATAACCCTGAGGTCCATAGATCGAAACCATACCTTGCCTACATACATTTCTTTCATAAATTTAAATTCCATTTCCCAACGACGGTCACGTATGATCGCCGTCGATTTCGCTCTGATCCTGCGAGCCCTGCGGGAGCGACCATAACTAAAGGCGCGGTCGCCGCCGCGGGGCACGCATGTGAATACGGGCACAGAGTCGCTCATTAATGAGTGACCTCGCCGTTTTGTTCGGTGGCACTGGAATTGACGTCTGAGCGTCCGTTTTATAAGAACTTATTGCTGGACAGCAATAAGTTCTTCCAAAAGAAAAGAAAACTGCTATACGAAAAGAATGCGACTTTAGTATTTATGATTGAGAAATGCAAGTAAAAGTAAAATTTAAAGAGGCGATGCTGTCGGACAAACAAAATATCAGGTAAAGTATAAGGTAGAATTATTATTCTTTCATATTTCACTTAAAATATATATGTTATTAATATTAATTAGTAACATTAAATACAAATTAATGATGTGAATCTTTAGATTAAAAGAAAGCATACAATTATCCTTTTTACATAATTAATTGTGTATAAAATCTTTATATTGTAATTCAAAATGAAACGCAATTGTCAAACAGATGTCAAGTTGACAAGTTAGTGTTAATACTCATTTTTGCTTTTGAAATGAACTGTGATATTTAATTTATTATTTCTGTGTGTGAAAGTACAATAGAACTTGTTCAAAATACAATAAAACTCCTCAAAGAACCAACAGAAGAATCACCACATTGTTGACCTCAAAATAGGTTAGTATTGCTAAGTGTAAAGCATACTTATTTCAGTTACACGTTCTATGAAATTGTCAATTTTTCTAAAATATTTTGCTCGGATTACTCAAAAAAGTATGTCCTTGTTACCGCCTGTTGGTGTCCAAGGTATGAAAGTGTTAGATCGAGAGAAATTCTTGCGTAATATTCAAGTGCCAATTCTAAAAGTGAGTGAAACTAATCTGTCAAAGATAATACAGCATTGCAAACCTTTTTTTCTGAAGTTGGAGAACTTCAAACCGGTACAAAATATAGAAGATGATGAATTCCAGAAATGTTTATATTTAAACCCTGAAAAAGTTCGACAGTGGTCAGACATAACTGGAGCAACTGGTGATAAGCTTATCCAAAATGGTTGCACGGAAAATAATTTTTCGGTAAAAGAAATACAGCTAAATTATGAAAACTGGAGCTTTGATATGATATTCAAAGCTGTATTGAGCAAGGATGAAGAGACTGTTAGTGGGTTCTCTCAAATTGGTCACATTATTCATGTCAACCTGCGTGATCATGTACTCGAATATCAGGAACTGATTGGACAAGTGTTACTTGACAAAATCAAAACTTGCCGCACTGTTGTAAATAAGAGCAACATTATTGACAACACATACCGCAACTTCAGCATGAAAGTCATAGCAGGAGAAGAAGATTTTATGGTGAATGTCAAAGAAAATAATTGTAACTTCAAATTTGACTTTTCTAAAGTTTATTGGAACCCACGTTTAGGTGAAGAGCATGCAAGGATACTGAGCTTCTTGAAACCAGATGATGTTTTATTTGATGTATTCTGTGGTGTAGGACCATTTTCTGTTCCAGCTGCTAAACGTAAGACATATGTATTCGCTAATGATTTAAATCCGGAATCTTATAAATGGTTAAACCACAATGCAGACAAGAATAAAGTGAATAAATCATTTTTTAAGTCTTTTAACCTTGATGGAAAAGATTTTATTTGTAATGTCTTCAGCGATTATTTGGTTAATATTTGTAAAGGCAATGAAATTGTTAATGGAAAAATTCATATAGCAATGAATTTGCCAGCAATGGCTGTGGAATTTCTAAAATATTTCAAAGGTTTAATTAAAGATGATGAGTTAAAGGGGAAATTAGACTGTGAAATAATTGTATATGTATACTGTTTTGTTGTGGGTGAGGATCCCGAATCATTGGCTAAACAGTTAGTGAACAAATACTTTGGATGTGATATAACTCCATTAGATGTTTGGAATGTGAGAAAAGTGTCACCAACCAAAGAAATGATGAGAGTGACATTTAAACTTACAAATGACATAATTTTTGATGGTGATACATTTAAAAATTATGATAAAGGACCTCCTCAGAAAAAAGTGTGTGTTGATTCTTAATCAGATTCTATAAGTACTAAATGTTATGTTCATAACTAATTCAAGATTATTTTTTTGCAATTGTTATTAGATAATTAATTAATAATGAAGCAATTTTATGTATAACTTAAAACATATAAAAGAGAAATGGTAATATATTGAACTTTAAGGTTCATAGGAACACTTCCTGGTATTTTTTTTAACAACATAATGTTAATAAAAAAACACAGAACATTTCTTACTCCAACAACTTTCTAAGTAAGCATATATTTAAGTACTTATACAACAAATGTTTATGCAGGGTAGCGATTGAACCCACAATCATTGGCTCACAAGATAGGGACACTACTGAACATGCTACTAAGCCCTACAATAATATTGTTATTACCTGGAGAATATTTGGTCTAAATATATAGTAATATTCCTTTTGTACCCAATTGTAATTTTGTATATTAAGACTGAAAGTGTAAAATATTGCAATCATTCTAAAATCAAAAACAATATTTTAATTCATATAAATATATTAACAATGGAATAGACTGCTTTTCATAGTCTATGTGGTACTGACAACACAGAGACAATTTAATTTATATTTGAATATAACCATGGCTTAACAAAAGCTGCAGAATTGCCTTTTAATAGTAAAATTTAAATTGTACTTGAAAAGATTTAAAATGTATGTAAAAAATACCGATGACTATTTATGTATGTATATATATATATATATATATATATACATACATAAAGTTATATAAAAAGTTATATATATATATACGTATATATATATAACTTTTCTTGAGTTGTAATGATTCCAAAAAAAATATTTTTAAGATCTATAAATTAAAACAAATTGCTATAAATATAATATTTTTTATTTTTTCCTTTTACAAAATTCTAGTAACTAACCTTTCTTTTTACTATCTATTTCTTAAATAACAAGACCAAATGACACGCACAGTCTGTAGATTGTACTGCAGTTTGCTTTTGAGTTGTAGTTGTAGACTGCAAATCGATACTGACTCTGTCAAATGTTAGAATAGAAAATATCTTTCTATAATAGTTGTAGCCATGAAACCGGCAGAATATAATAGTACCTCCCCTGTACCAGGTGTGGTAAAATTTCCCCTTTCTTGGGGAGTTTTATGTCCTGCAGTGGACTTCCCATGGCTGGTATGATGACGATGATAATATACAAATATGCTATTGAATAAAATCATTAGACTTTCTAAATAATGGAATAGTAGCTTATTATTTTACAATTTTGGTGACGTGCAACAGCTATCCCGTTTTAATTATTAACAAATATATATTTCACATGGTCACTTATGTTGAAAGGTAATTGATTAAATAAGTATATATTAATTTTGAAATAGGTGCTTTTATTGACACTAGCTAGACTATAGAACTGTACCAGAATTGCGTTGCAAGACTTAGCATTCTTGAAGTCATGTATTTAAAACGTCATTTCTTGAGTTGATTTTTCTAGTAAATATTATCTTATAATAATAAATTCACACAACATCTAATACATTGACCTGGCTCTAGTAAGTCACACCTGTATTACGGACTTCAGACAACTGAATAATCATAAATAAACTAATTAAATACATATATTTAATACTCAGACACAGAACAAACAGAATATTATCATATAAATAATAGCCCTGGTTGGGAATCGAACCCCTTGGCGCACAAGATAGGATCACTACCATCTGCGCCGTCGAGCTTATCTTCAATATAATTCACTATTTTGTATCCATAGAACCTCTAAAATACTTAAGTGATTGCTCTTTCTTTATCAATTGCTTGAACTCATAAATATTTTACAAGTAATAATAATAATATACTCTTTATTGTACACAGAAAATTACATAAAGAAAAATGAAACATAAAATTATAATACTATCGGCTGCCTTATCGCTCAGGGCTATCTTTTCCAGGCAACCTTTGGTTGGACATAAATGAAGAAAATGTGATACGGGAGTTCGATGTGTTTTATGGGACTACTATTTCATGAAAATAAAGTAAATTAAATATTGAAGAGATGGCGCTGATTTCACAGCAGAAAAATAACACTAGGAAAATTTCGACGCATCTGCTTAGTTCTCGGTAACACAACAGTAGATCAGTTCAGTCAGGGAAATGTGCAGGTTTGAGTCTCGTTTGAGCCTTGAAAAATTAATTAATTTTTAACTAGTAAATATTATCCTATTATTTTTTAAGGTTTAAGGATACTTCAGCACCTAGTTAATATTATGCGTAAGTGTATGAGAAATATGAATACTTGTTATTCTCTCACAATAACTTTTGAATAGATTTTATTAAACTTCACGATAACATAGTGTGCGGCACGTGCCACAAATATCGAATCAAAATATTCTTAATTCAAGTAGGTCTATTTCAAGCACTTTCGAATCGTCAAAAATTATAAATAAAACAATTTTAATTAAAAAATAAAAGTACTAAACGTTATATTATATTTACAATACTGAGGACCCTGATGACCCCACGGGATCATAAGAGTCACCTAACATATAAATGAGGCCGACCCTATACTAGTCTGTCGGCACCAAATAGGCCCAAACACTAATTTTAATGCAGGTTCATTACACCAGCCACCATAAAGGAACCTGCAAGAAAAACTAATTCTGATAAAGGTTCCATTAACACTAAATAGTAAGTGTTAATAGAAACCCTACCGGCGTCGATGCTAACAAGCCCTTGTCCTAAAGCTAGGAGCATAGTAAAAGTAACAAAAACTGACGCAGCTATGTGTAACCTGTAGACAGCCTGTAATACTATAAACAATACGTAACTTTAACTTCATACGTCTCAAAATTACGCTCCGGTGATTAATTCGGGCATTATTGATAATATGCGGGCATAATGTAAAATGTCTAGCTCTATCGGGCAAAGTTATTAATTAATTCTTTACCATATATATTGTTTATATTGCGGGCTCGTTTGGGAAATCGGAAAATTTTATTTTGGTAAAGCAAAATTTTACCAATTATTACACAAAACAATGTGTAGGGTCAACTGAAACGAATGGTTGGTTAGTTCGGGTTAGGACTGCGACTATAACGAAAAATAATATTTGAACAGTTGAAATATTTCCTTCCATTTGCGAAACCTATATTAATAATTATTTATAATCGAATGATAATTATGAAAGTTTGTCATGGGATGTGATTTTTAAACGTTATTTGTGAAATTAACTTTTAAAATATAAATAGTAAGCCCTAAGATATGTTTGTGATGTACAAACCTTTGTCTTGAAGGTAGTGGTTAGAGCCATTCAATCACAGGCGGTTTTATTATTAATGTAATATTTTATATAATAATTAATACTATAATATGTTTTAGAAATAAGCTTACATACTTTAACGTATTTTTTATTTTTAGTTTATACAACGGTAAGCTTGATATGCTGCCTGGTATTTATTGTAAAATCTCATACGATTTCCATTGAAATATTTTTTATTTTATGGAGCCGTGTAGTGGGATCTGCAAGCTTGTTTATTTCATGTTTTAACACTGTATGTCACAATTTTTCTTAAACATGCCTTAGTTTCTATAAACATACATAATATATTTATATACATGCTGACTGTGTGCACTCATTATATTTATTTCTTTAATTTAATCTGTTAGTTCTTCTGCAGCACAAATTAAAATTAGCTGCATTAGCCGACAGTAATTACATAAGACATAACACTGTGAAAATAGCTAAAATAAACGAGGGGAGCTGTACTTTCATCTATTAATTGACGTACCATATAAACTGCATAGGCTGTACAAGTGAGTCTATTAAAGACTAACTATATGATTGCAACCATTACAGCTTATTGTCTAAAGCGATACCCAAAAATACTGCAGTGTTGACCCGATCCATTTTTTTATTTATGTTTATTTAAAGGAAAAGGTATTAAAAGCAAGACATTTTGACATTATCTAGTTCGGAGATACTAACGCTAATTGTACGACAGGTAAACTGAATGTCGCAAATGCAAAAATCAATGGAGAAGTGTGAATTAAATATACATTCTTTAAGGCCGATTGTTTGAGCCTCTAACATTGATGCGCAGCTACTTATTTGGCTTGTAATGTTTTATAGTGTAATATAATATAGATTAAATTCAAATAACAGACCAAACAACTGTCTGTTTGCTATTCATGTGGCTGACCCGTTGGCACAGATGATAGTGATTCTATCTTATGCGCCAAGGGATATGGGTTCCAACCCCACCCAGGACTAATATTTATATGATGATATTTGTGTTGGTTCTGTGTCAGGGTGTTAAAAATATATACGAGTATTTAAGCATTATATTTGTGGTCTCTCTATTGTCTGATATCCGTAACACAAGTGCTTTTAAGCGACTTACTAAGGAATCAGGTCAATGTATGAGATGTTGTGTGAATATTATTATTATTATATAAAAATTACTCTGAACCAAACTTATTGAACATCTGATATGAGACAGTAGACTTTACAGAGAAAATTATTTAAAAAGGAGTATTTCTATTTTCTTGTGTAATTAGTTCTGAATGATTAAGAGAACAATAAAATTAAATATTAAAATGAACTATTACGAGAAATAATTCTTCACATGTCTTCACCGACGTTCTAGCCCCTGCAATTGGCTCCACCTATGTTTTCCACCTATTGACAGAGAGCGTTCTGATTTGTCCGATCTAGATGCGCATTGTTAAAAAGTAGATTCTCTACCTGTCTGTATTTCCCAAAACTGTACGTTTGTATCGGAATTAAAGTACTGGATGTAAATCTTTTCCAAACTACCTATTTCTACCGCTAAATAGCAGTGTTCGCATTGCTGTGTTTCGGTTCCAAGGGTGAGACTCAGTGTCACTGGGTAATCCTTACCCTTACTAATGTTATGAAGGCTAAAGTTAATAAGTATGGATGTATGGATGTTTATTACTCTTTCACGATCACGACTGAATAGCTGAAAACATGGTCTCCTGGGATAGATCTAGCTTTAGATGTTTTTCTATAAAATTAACACAACTTTGCACAGTTTAGAAGTGACATAGACTCCTTTTCGTAATATCAAGAAACTCTCAGGGATAAGAAAAGATAAAGTAAACTCTCGGACAAAGTGTCGGGTAGAAAGCTACTGTGTCGTAATATCATCAAGTTACAAAGTTGGCAACGCGCTAGTGATATCTTTGTGATGATAATACGAGCGTCTATAGGCTGCGGTGACGCTTATTATTAGATGCGAACCGTAAGCTTGTTTGTCAATTTAGTTTTATAAAAAAATCATACCCGCCATTGATAGTCTGCTGGACGTAAGCCGCCCCAAGAAAGGAGTTTTCTGCTCACAATTGCCGAGCTGGGCAAGAGTGTTGGCAGTCGCAGAGCGCAGCTATCGCGACGGGGATGCTGCTGCCTATCCCCGCCCTTTGCATTTGAGCTGCACTGTTTCGAATGGATATACCGCCATCTGTTGGTTCTAGTGCCTTAGTCGCCTCTTAAGACACCTGATGCAGTAGTATATATTCCGCCGGTACCTCACAGCACCGAGCTGTGTATAAAAAAATAAAGCTACTAAAAACGCTTGTGACAACTTGCACCTCATCTCATTTATTGGTGATATTGAGGCTGTATATATATATATATGTGTATATACTTTCATGTTCCTGCCATGTCCTAATAATATACAAAACTTGCTTTGTATTAAGGTCACTTTGCAAACCTTATTCGCTATTACTATTGGTAATTATAATATTGAACACCTATTCATACTATTACCTGAATTATTTGTCGAAACATAGGCATTTACTGAATTTAAATTTATTATCTACTAACCTTCGCGCTCGCGATTTCGCACCGTTGCATTATATTGTGCCCTTGCCTAATTCCATTTAGATCCATTCGGCCGTTAAATTGTAAAACGATAACAAACAAACACTCACACATGTTTAAAAAATAAAAATAATTTTTTTTTAAAAATAAAAAATGGGTTTTCATATAAACTTGAATACTTTAAAACAAATAGTTTTTTTTCTAATTTCATATCGTTAAGTACATATAAATAAAACGATCGTCTTTTTGAAAAATTAATATACATACATACAACAAAATATATATTTTTTTTCTAATACTAACCCACTGAACAATGTCGGAGGCACAACTAGTTTTCTAATATTAGTTTAGATATTATTGGATATTCATCAATAATTAAACAGCTTTACCTAATGATTTATCGGTACATTTCGGTTTCCACAAGGCTCTTACGAGCACAATCGAAGCGTGACAAACCGACAATTGAAACCCGATTAGCTTGTAATGGTAATTAGTCTCGTACTTTATTTATTCATATGTTCTCTGTTTTAGTCTTCGTTAGGCGGGCATGCTACAGAAACGCTTGGATATCATGGAGCTGCCCGACACGTCAGCGGTTATTCAAGAAAGTGAGCAGGTATTTTTTTGTTATGCGAAACCATGAGTCCATGCATGAGATAACCATGCATAAATTATTTTCATAGTTTCAAAGTGATTTTACAGTATCTCATCCCAAGGCCGTATGTTTTTATGACTATAGGACTAATACTAAATAGAAGTAGGTGATGTTATTCTAATGAAGAGTTTTGAGCATGTTTGGTTATGGTTTTAATTTTTATTTAAAATTTAGTTATGGTTCCGACTCTAAGTATTCTAAATCTAATATGGTTTTATTTGTAATGCGAAATACATATTCATAATATACACACACACACATATATATATATATATAAGTATATATATGTATATTACTTAGGTACATAGATTGTGCCTTAGTTGTGATACGTAGTGGTTAATATGTTTTATCAATTTTCCCCCGGTGGTATTGACGTCTGTGTAGGCTATCAATAAATTCGCCAGAAAAAAATACCAATTTAGTGTATTGCAACACACTACATGATGTAGACCTCACACAAAAGTTGTCTGCATTGGTACCGCACTCTCACCTATTTCTACCGCAAAATAGCAGTATATGTACACATTACTTAAAGTCACTAGGTTGGCAACGCGCTAGTGATATGCTTTTAATATTGCAGGCGTCTATAGGCTACAGTGACGCTTAATCTCAGGCGGACTGTATGCTTGTTTGTCGCCCTGATGTAATTAAAAAAACACTAGCTTAATATTCCACTTTATTGGGAGGTTGAGCTACTGCCCTAAATTCGGGTCATTGCCCCGTATATCTAGTAGTTATGTACATGCCTTGAATTACTGTCTAAATTTCTCATTACAGCTAGTAATAAAGGTTTAGTTTCTATGTAGAATGAAGGCGTTGCAATATTTTACCTTGGATTGCACAAACTTAAATGAAGTTAATTTCCTTTGGTTGGACAAAATAAAAAAATAATTCATTCATGAATTCGTAGTCCAGTTATAAGGTGATGTCTTTATACTCATTTATGATGACTTTATTGCAACGTGATAACTTTATTTAATTCTTAATAAAAATCACGTTTTGTCTTATCTTGTCGACAACAATGATTACAGCAATATGAAATCACGTAGTTATAGTAATAAATATGTATTTTCTTGCTTTCTTCTGTGTAACTACCATATCTTACTAATATAAATTAATAATCGACTCATTCTCGCTCTATTAAAGTAAAAAAATCATTTATTTGTCCAAAGGTATTTTTTGCGAAATGCATTTTACATTAACCCTAGATCACTAACCTTATTTAAAAGCGCTTTTCACTAACCTTCGTCCTTTCGGCTACGCCATATAAAAGGGAAGCTTTTAAGGGCTTCTGGAAAAAAAATGTATTGTACTTATATATTACAATAATCATTTGTGTTGATAAGTTTTATATATACTAAAATTTAATTTTAATTACCTTAACAGTCTTTTTATTGTGAGCAGGCTAATTGCTCATCAAAACAGTTAAGCTTTTTAAATTAAATAAAAATCAAATGCTCAAAAATATATTAAAATTAGGTAATAAAATCAACAAATAAAAAAAAGCATTTTAGAAAAGGATAATTAACAAATGTCTGAAATATTTGTTAGAAATATAAAGTTTGTGTTTGCTACAAAAAGATTTGTTGCACTTGGTGCAACCACTCTTTGTCACTCTTCGCCTTGCAGAGGGGCAAATTGCATGTTTTTATTTTTGGAGTTACTTCTCGCTTTCGCATCAGTCTCATGTGAAGAAGCAGAACGACAAGTTCCTGGCATATTTAATATCGCTGTAATTTAATCTGTTTGGAGTGTCCGAATTTGTAACATTATATGCATGTGTGGCTCGACTAAATTGAGTTCATATTTTATTAGAATCTTTCTGTCGTGGTGACTCTTATACTTTTAGTGTGGGTTAGAATTAAACTCACACAAACTCAAAATCTCTCGTTTTTACAATTATATGTTGGCCCAGGTCTAATATGAATAATATTTCTTGTGGCTGTTCGGCTTCGTAAACTCGTTTTTATTAATAATTATTAGTGTTTCTCCAAGAGCATTATACTTACATTATTACTTGTTGGTTCTAGGCTAGGATGTGTTCAGTTAAAGTGATTGTTCTATCACAGAACTCTCTCTTCTCTTACTCACCACCTGTCACAATAGCTGGATCAGCGTAAGGCTGTGGTATTCTTTCGCACTCTCAGAGAATTTTGCTTTACCGAATACCGAATCGTATCTATTATTAGAACAAATAAAAAAATCTAATTAAAGTTAAAAATGTAGACAAATAGTTGAAAGTTTACAGAACACCAAAATAATTACAACACCAATAAATCATGATAAATAACTCTGGAAGATTATCGTTAATACTATTCTTCGTCATTTTGACGAATCATGGTGGCTGGAACTCAATTGAGATTAACCGAAATTGGAATGCGTATGACTGTACATTCAAAATGTATACCACATTTTTTGAGTCCGCGTTGTCATTTTGACGAAGGTTAGCGATCTGGATTAAAGAAAAAAAAAATATCAACACTCTTCCTAAAACTGATTGATTTTTACAAAAAAACACTTGTTACAAACTGCAAATAGCTTTGTAAAATACAATGACTACTTTTGTTGCAGATAATTCGACAATGCTTCAAACAGTTTCAAATACAGGAAGTATTCTTATCCTTCAACGGCGGAAAAGACTGTACACTTCTCTTAGACTTAACAATGAAAGTACTACGTGATATGCATAGAGGGCAAAATATAGAGAAACAGTTGAAAGTCGTATACATACGAACTCACGCTCCTTTCAGAGAGATAGAGGAGTTCGTGAAAGAGATAGAGAGCCATTACGGCATACGTCTGAGCGTGACGGAAGGTGAAATGAAGACGACTCTGCAGAGGATATTGGATGAAAACAATTCGTTGAAGGCATGCCTAATGGGGACGCGACGAACAGATCCGTATAGTTCAAATTTAAATTTTATGCAGGTAAGATCATTATTTTTTTATGTTTAAATCTGGATATGTTTTTACTATGCCGTGGCGTGCCGACAGAACCAAATAGTACCTCCCTCTGTACCAAGTAAGAGGCCACATAGGTACCAGAACCGACTTATGGCGGTATACTTGCAACACGGTGCACAAATGGAACGAAGTGAAAATAGCCATCAGAATACTTGCCGCGAAACTACGCTCTGTTTCTAGACATGACATGCAAAGGTCGATTGCATTAGTACCTTACACTTTCGCCTACTTTTATCGCCAAATAGCAGTGTTCGCATTGTGATATTATTTGCATCTATAGGCTGCGGTGACGCTTACTGTGGCGGACTGAATACTTGACAGTCGATCTGGTCTAATAAAAAAGAAAAAGATATACCTTCATTGGGTCTAGAGCGTTAAACGCCTCGGAAGACATCTGGCCCAATGGGGGGGTACTATTATACTCTGTTGGTCCCCACGGCAAATTACTTTATTAATTAGGGCTTTCTTCAAATATAGCATCAATATTATATCTCATCCTAGATTCTAAGGTAATAGTGTGACATACAAATTTATAGACATTACAAAGAAGATGAGTTGCTACATCAACTCATAACCTCTTTACGGTTTTGGTAGCATTTTTAGAACACCTCAAACAGCTTGGAAAGAAGTCATAAAACTTATTACCTATGCGTTTTTTTGCGCTGGGCGCAACTTAGCGACGAGGATGCTTTTGCTCACCCCCAACCTGAAGTATTTACGCTGCGCTATTTCGGATGGATATACCGCCATCTTTCGGTTCCGGTACCTCAGTCGCCTCTTACGACACCTAATACAGAGAGGTACTATTCTTCGCCGGTACTCCACGCGAACTATTTGACTACTTTACTGATTGGTATTTGTTGTGAATAGAATATAATTAGTTTTTTTTCGTACGCAAAAGCAAAGACAATAACATAAAATGACTGCCAGTCCTAAACTATAGAGCTTATTTTTTTTATTTTCCATTTTAATTCCATTCTCACTTCGTTTGTTCTTGTTAACTGCAGAAGACAGATCCCAACTGGCCTCAAGTGATCCGCGTTTCCCCGCTGCTGAATTGGTCTTACCATCAGATTTGGAGCTTCATTATACAGTATCAAGTGCCTTACTGCAACCTCTATGACAAAGGGTAAGATTTTTGTAGTGGTATTCACCTTGGTGAACAAATCTTAGGAGTCAGGTCAATGTATGAGATGATGTGTTATATGTAATTCGATGTTTTCATATATATTACTGAACATTTACAAAATATGTGTTTATCAACAGATACACATCAATTGGCGGCACTCACAATACATGGCCAAACCCGGCGCTCGCGTACAAAGACTGTAACGGATCCGTGTCGTACATGCCCGCATGGCGGCTGTCCGACGCGGCGTTAGAACGCGCGGGCCGCGGCGCCGCCCCCGTCCCACCGACCAATGGTCATGACACACAGCATAACGGCCATTGTACAGACAATGGCGACGTAATTTAACGTCTGAGAACCATAGCAAACTAAATGTATATTTTTAATGAAGAAAAACAAAATCCTGAATATCTTTCCGGATTTGTATTTTTTGGTAGGAAAATTACTTGTTATTTGTAGATTTTTTAAATTGATATTGGTGGTTTGGTATTGTACGAATATTATTACTATATCTATTTAAATCATTTATCTCAATTTTGTTCGCATTCATTCCATTTGAATTTACAAACCAAACTAACCATTACATTGTACTTACTAAATTAATTTGCGTCTAAAGACCTTGCCTAACTCATCATTATCACACCAGCCGTAGAAAGTCCAGAGCTGGACATAGGCCCCAAAAAGAGGATTTTATTTTCGTAATTGCTGAGCTGGGCAGGCGTGGATTTGCGACTGGGATGCTGCTACCGCATTAATTGCGCTGTTTCGGATGGATATACCGCCTGACAGATAGCGTTAAATTATGTACCATAGTGGCCTCTTACGACGCCTGGTACAGAGGAAAGTACTATTCTACTACGGCAGTACTCTGCGGCACATACTGGAACTTGCCAGTGTTACTTCAATAATACTTGAAACTCTCCTGTCGTTGTCACTCAGTAATGGCCTACTACCAACCACAAGTCATTTTCCGGAATGCCCAGTGCCGCAAAGTACAAAATTATTTAATCATGTAATCTAAATTATACCTTATATCAAATATCGTAAATCCATGTTCCAATAACTGCATTCTAATGTAGGCATAGTGCTATTCTAGGGTGGTCATGAACAAGCTTAAAACAATAAATAGTGTAGTAAGTTAATATATGAACTGTCGTTTGTTTCTGGTAAGAAATTTGTTTAAATTTAAATCATATTTTGTCTATGGCAAAGTTAAGCTAATAACTGTTGTCATTATTAGGAAAATAAACTTAGTACAAAACCCAGGAATAAAAGTGTCCTCAATAAGCTATATTTAACTTTTTTAGGTTCACGTCAAATCAAACTGCAATATGTCTATATGAAATCCTATATTTACCATAGACTATAGACGCGCGTGTTACCAACAAGAATAACTAGAGCGTCACAAACTTTGTGATGTGAGGTTATTATGTAAAATTAGCAATGTCAATTACCAACATTCAAACCAGAACACAACAAAGAACTACCGATAAACAGCATTGCTAGTGTTGTTTATCGGTATAAATGGATGAGAGTGCATGTAATAGTGCAGTTTGCAATAGGCAGACATACAATTTGACAAGTGTTACCAGCACCTGTATGATATTTTTTATGATGTTTCTATTTTTCCAATATACTTTCTTCGGGTGTGTTAGGTTTGTAAGTTAATTAGGTTGTAATAATACAATTACAATTTTAGTAAAATTCATACTGTTCTTCCGTTAATCGTAACGAATTTATTGTTTACTTTAAATCCATGCTCTGTAAGTACAGGCAGGTTTAGATATGAAAGCCAATGTGCCTTAATATGTTCTGTAAGCAACCTACCCAATTCTGTGAAATAGTTACAGTTTATTTTGAACTCAATAGCTCGCTATTATAGATTAATATCGATTGCGAAAATCTGACAAATTTGGGTAGATCGATCTGTTGTGTACTCTCTTTCTAACCATTTCAAATGTAAGACGGAATTCAATTTTGTTCTATTCCTGTCAAACAACTTTTATTCATAAAGAAGTTTATGAGTTAAGACATTATGTAGTTTACTAATTTGACAGATTTTCTTAAAAAATATTTTGTCTCTTAATTTCGAGATTGTTAGAAAGAGACAAGAATCCGTTTCGTAATTAGGCAGTGTTTTAGTTCGTAATATGTCAACATATTTTGTACTTATTTATTGGTATTTTCACCAACTGTTTTTAGCATTAATCGGACACAAATAATTTACAATTTGTTTCAATTATATTAGCCAATTATACCTTCTTAATAATGTGTACAGTAGATGACTTGCAATATTTTTTTCATGAGTGTGGCCACGTGAAATTATTCGTTCATAATGCACGAAGAAAATATGTATTTACGTTTATCTATTGAAATACAATATTTAAATTTGTTCCAATAAAACTGTTTGGCGTATTTTAAGCTTTTATTTAAACC
Organism: Heortia vitessoides; assembly: GCA_020976665.1. Classification (NCBI taxonomy): domain Eukaryota; kingdom Metazoa; phylum Arthropoda; class Insecta; order Lepidoptera; family Crambidae; genus Heortia; species Heortia vitessoides. Next base: position 16,070,607 of record JACJUM010002819.1, on the reverse strand, counting down.
TTATTTAATATGTACATATCTTAATATATTATTTTCGTGTTCGTTACGTTTCGTAGCCACTGTTAGGTTTCACATGTTTTCTTAAAAACTCTTGGAACGTGGCGATATCTTCTGGTTTGTCATCTGAAACAAAATATTGTATTTTATTAACTATGAACACCCAACTGTACATATCTGTCAAAATTAATTAAATTATCCTGGTTGACAAGGTGTGTTCTAAGGATGTATGTTACGTCCTAATGCTGATATCGCGAGTCCTAAGGCGGCTGATTTATTGTGTACTGAGGGTGATATCATGTATCCTAAGACTGTCTAGGCATTATCTTTGTCCAAAGCCTGATATCATTGCCGTCTGACTTATCCTTCACACAACGAACTGGATGTATGTTCTGAGGCTCAACTCGAGGATGTGTCCTGTAGTGTGTATACTATGTATTTATACACGCCTCTTCTATGTATATAAGGCGCTATAAGAGGTAATCAAGATTGACACTACAGAACAATGTATTTTATTCATACCGTTCCGCCGAACCTTATACCTACATTGTAGTCCTAGGGCTGATGTTATTATCAAAAGCCTACTATCATGTGTACCTAAGACAGATATTTAGAGTGGTATGTATATATACAACAATGTCACTTCACGCTGTCTGTCTGTCTGATGCGATTTTAAATAGATAGTGATTCAAAAAGAGGATTTACATGTATAAGATATGAATAATATAGCCAAAAAATAAGTTTAGCAAACTGTGATGTGACTTCGTAAATAAACATTTTTTGCGTTTACATAGATTTGAGATAGATCAAAATAATGTAATACAATATTGTATACCTTAAAAGGTCTATAAAAATTCCGCGATGGCATATGTCGATCTCTTAGGGATAACTAACATTAAACCATTTTCATCTTAGGTAGATCGCTAATATATGTTAGTGTTAAGGCTGGTACAGTACCGATGTCGCGCGCGGTCTCCTCGCCCTCGTCATCGCTGGAGCTCTCGTTGGCGGGGTGCTTGAGGTACACGTCGCTGATTTCGCGGCCGCACGACACCTCCTCTATCAGATTCCTCTTGCCCACCACATTGTCTGCGCCTTCTGCACATGTAAATTCAATCTCTTATATCCCACATTTATAGATAGTAATAATAATAATGATAAATACTTTACTGTACACCAAACATAAAAATACATAAAAAGAAACAAGTATTATAAAGTACAATGGGCGGCCTTTAGCAAATAGCGATTTCTTCTTTCTTTTTCTTTGGATGGAAAGACTAAATGAGAGAAAGAGGTAGGAATAGTAGTGTTCCTACCTCTTACTGAGAGCGCCAAGGGTCTAGGTTTATTCTCCACCCAGGACTTTTATATGATGAATATTTGTGTTTTGTTTTGTCTGGTTGTTAAATTTGTATTTAAATATTCGTGATTACTCTGTTATCTGATGTCAGTAACACAAGTGCTTTAAGCGACTTATTGCGGTCAATGTATGAGATGTTGTTTTAATTTATTTATTGTCATATTACGCGTAGAACATAGGGCGAGCCGTGGGGTCGGTAGTGAAGCTGCACTGATCGCAAAATATTCAAAGGTGAAGTGAATTAGTCCCGAGGACTTTTAAATATATAAGAAATTAATGCCTATTTTCCCAACTTATTTTTTCTCGAAATCGCTTGCTAATTATAAATATGAATATACATCATATTATCGGCTGTGAGAAATTCAATTGGCATAAGGGACATATAGGCACAATATTTTGTATGTATTTATTTCTGTATTTTATTAATAGTTTCGGGTAAAAAAGGATAAAATTTCAATGATATTTGTTAAACAGCTGAAACATAAATAAAAATAGCTTTTCAAATAGTAATTGTTTTTTCTTTTTTGTTCTTCATGTGAACCTGCTTGCACATTGTCCCTTACAACAATTGAATTCATGACCGTCAATATAGCCTATCTTACTTTTAGTATTTTTTATTATCTCTATTACATTAGTATAGATTAACCTGTTGTGTTTGTTGATTTCAATTCTTCTTCCTTTCTTTTCTGTTCTTCCAATTTTTCAGCGCGCATTTTCAGCCAATCTGCCTTGTATTCTCTAAAACAGGAAACATTTAATATTTTTATTTATTGCCATATAGAACAAGAATTTCAAAAATTAATAACAATATTATAAAGATTAACTTACTGCTCATATTCCACTGCAGCTTCGTCGACCAATTTGAAGAAATCATCGAGGCCCTGGAATGAAGAAAGTCTAATTAGGAATTGTGGCATCCAAAAGTTATTAAAAAACCCATTGTAATCGAAATCAATTTCTTGTCAATTTGTGCCTCATCATTCTATCACATAAAGGAAGTCCACTGCTGGATATAGGACTCCTCAAGAAAAGAGGAATTTGGCCCATGATTGCCGCGCTGAAGTGTGTTGGCAGCTTTTGCGACGGAGTTGCTGCTGCCCATCCCCGCCCTGTGCATTTGAGCTACACCGTTCAGATAGATATAGCGCCATGTCAGTTCTGGTACCTTAGTCGCCTTTTACAACACCTGGTACAGGGAGGTACTATTCTACTCTGCGCGTACCTCACGGGTAACTGTGCCCAAATGAAACTCGGAGAAGAGGCGAGCAGAGTAATTCCACTGCTGTCTCATAATTTAATGCTGATTTTCATTAAAACTGGCTAAGCTCTTAGGCCCAAATATTAAGAAAAATTCGAAGAAATAAAGTGAGAGGTTAGTTTAACACGGATATCAGTAAAATTATTAAGAAATATATAACTAGCAAAAATAACTGGAGAACATGCGCCACAGAATGCGCCGAAGAAAGTTTTTTTCTTTTCGTGAATATCGTTGTGGATGTTGAAAGTAGTTCCCGTCACACTCCCAATGCGTTCACGCTGATGCTGGATCAATCCATCATAACGATCTTCTGCTGATGCTTAAGACATTGGTGCTTTTAACGTGTACAAGATCAAGTTTCTCATAATCCCACCGAGAGGACGAGACTTGTACAAAGATTCAATTCCAAAAACTGGACGAAGCGCCCTTAAGAATGAATATCACATGAGGTAGATCTCTTAGAAAAAGTCATCTGCATGGTACCTCACTCTCACCTATTTTTATTGCCAAATAGCGGTGTTTCTGTTTCAAGGGTGAGAGAGCGGCAGTCAATACTACTACTGGGTAATGTAACAAAATATCTTTAAGACACAAGATTGGCAATGCGCTAGTGATATCCTTGTGATATTACGAGCGTCTATAGGCTGCAGTTTATTTGTCGACCTGGTCTATATTTATAAAAGGAAAATCTAACTAACTGACGGACTGACATGTCAACGCAGAGTCTACGCTATAAGGGTTAGAAACTTGAAATTTTGCACAGGGGTTCCTTTTATAACGTAGGGGAGCACCCCCTAAAGGGGTAAAACGGCGGTCTTAACAAATTTAGTATGACACTTTGCTGGTTTGAAGTTGTTCGAGTGAAATTCAGTATAAAGGTTGTAAATGAAATTCAGTATAAAATTGAAAGTTATGAAACACGTGTATTTTTATTTTTCAAATCATCCCTCAAACGGTTATAAGGGAGTGCAAAGTTAGTATGAAAGTTCTACAACTTAACGCGGATGAAACCGCGGGGTACTGCTAATCTAATATAAAAAACAAAACCCCATTTGGTGAGAATTACCCAAAATGAAGCCAATTTCGATCCCGATTTTTTTAAAGTCAGTACTCACGCTACCGGTGTGCGCGCTGACGCCGCAGCAGCGCAGGTCGGCGTAGAACGTGTCGAGAGCTAGAGCCATGGAGCGCGTCAGGTTGCCGATGTATGTTGCGCCGCCCTCTCCGTCGCCATCCCCCTCAGCGTCCAAGGCTTCTTGGAACGACTCGAAATCTCTCATCCATTCCACCGCGTACGCGTTATCTACCACGTCAGTCTGCCAAAATGATGAGTTTTGTTGAGGCATCATATAATAAGACGTATCTAGGGTTAATTTTGGCCCCTAGGCCAGGCCTACCTGAAAATTATTAATGTTAGGACATGCCATGGCCGACGCGAGAACAACTATTCGAGTCTGTAGTCCCTGGGGTAGGCAGTTAATCATTCTAGGATGGGCAACCTTACTCCTTTTCCCCAGACAAGTATGTGTATTAGAATTAATATAGATATCAAAACTAAAATATTCATACTTGCTCGAAAAAGATATGTAAATTGATTCGCAAAGTTCTGTACAGGCTGTTAACATCATTATCAAAGCAGCCATAAAACTTCCACTGCTGTACATAGGCCTCCCAAAAAGGGTAATTTTGGCCATAATGCTGCTGCCTATCCCCACTCAGTTGCATTTGACATATAATGCAATCTGTCAGTTCCGGTAATTCAATCGCCTATGATGAAGATACATACTCATACGAAGGGAGGTACTATTCTATGCCAGTACCTCACAGTAATTTACTTAACTCTATATCTAAACTTACTTTGTTCATCACAACAACAAAAGGTAGCCTCGTCTTGTATAATATAGAGCAGGCATATAGCATGTTCGACATAAATGTGACTGGAGACACACTGCGCACTGTATCCATAACATAGACCACTACTGTGGGACATGTAGAAGCCAATGCTTCTGTCACAATGGTACCAGATGCAGACCATGTGAATACCTCAATTTGACCTGGAAAATAGGTTATCGCTATTATGAGACACTTTACACAAAAACCATAACATTAAACAGAAAAAAATAGCAATGCAAAACTAAAACATGAAGTAATTATTGTGACAAATGGATCTATTTTACATCACTCTCAACTAAAATACTCTCTCAAGTAAAATATCCCACCGCAATCCAATCAGGCCCTTTCCTATCATGTGTTAGAGCCAACAAACAATAAATGTAAAAATCTTATGAAAACACTACTTTCAGTCATATGCTACCTTAACATCAAAAATATTATCAAGAAAACATTTGTTTACTTGTAGTAAATAAAAACATTTTATATACCAATAAAACATTGTATTATTTGTTGAATAAAACATATACTAACAGTTTATACACTGAACATTTTTTACAGGAGGTAGACCATTGTATATAGGGACAATGGTCTATAACCAAATAGCTGTGTTCCGGTTTGGAATGGCAGTGAAATTACTGGATACTGTGACATAATATCTTCAAGCCACATAGTTTGCCACAGTGCTATTCTTGTGATATATATAACGTCCAAGCATTTTTAGGCTCCTGTGATGCTGTAGAGAAACACACAATTAAACAATTTAAACTTAGCTGTTATTTACCTGGTGTATCAATGATACAATATTTGTGTTTCTGGCCTGCCTTCTCAATCAACTCAACTACTTGCCCAAACTTTGTGGAAAATAAGTTGAGAGCTGTGACTATACCACCATTCGGGCCCAGGCCATACTGTTTCATAACCTCTTTATAATCTACAGTGTCCCTTATATCTGAAATGCCAAGGACATTATAAAATATTTATCATCATTAAAGTGAGAACAGGAATTTTTAAAGGGTAATCCTGGATATTCCAACAATTCATGTGGAAAATAAATGGAACAAAAAGGGATATTAAGTTCACCTTTGATTTTATCCTAATCCTCTTCCCAAAGATCTACTGCAACTAGCAAAATGTGTAGGCTTAAAACAGCTGCAGTGCTATATTATTGTCTGATATAAGACAGTAGTCCTACATCTCTAGGATAGCCACAAATTTGATTATAAATCTTGCAACAATCTGCTTGACTGCTACAAATTCTAATCTTAAAAAAATTCAAACATAATGACATACAACTTTTGTGTGTGTATAATACAAGTTATGAATACTTACCAATATTTGCCGGATAGGGCACGTCTCGACATGCTGGATCCAAATTAACCAAATAAGGTCTTGTACCATCAACAACTTTGCTGGCAAGACGTCTTGTAAATGATGTTTTGCCAGCACCAGCCATACCTTGAAAAAGATATATATTTCACTGCATTCAATTTATTTTCAGTTATTAGTCGGAATATATTAAGATAAACTAATATTTTCTTAAGGAAATATTATCTACTTGATAATATCCTTTAAAATATGATGACCTTATTTACCATCAATATAACACTTAGTAATAAAAGGAAATTACAATTTTATCATAAATCATACTAAAATAGCAATAGGTCTAGAAAAAGAAAATGTTTAGAACTAACCTAAAATAATTAAACACACAGGTTTCTTGGTATCCTCCTCCATGGGTTCAGATTTAGAGTCTGATGCCGCCATTTTGCCAAATTAAATTTTTGCTATTTGGGTTTTAATTTATTATCAAATATCCTGTTTCAAAAAATTACAGCACGAGCACTGCGTTCTGTTTTGTTTTCCAAATAAAAATGTCACTGTCAACGTCGACATGACTTTTGATTGTTTGCTCATCTTTAATATGAATGACATTAGATTAAGATTTATACAGCTAATATGTAATTTTTTTCGTATTATAAGATAAGAAAAAGTATATACTATTAAAATATCTTGTAATTAATACTTTAACGAAAATCGGTCTAACTTAGTGTCTATCGATATTTTTGAGACACTTCTTCATTATCATCATACAGCAGAACTTCAGCTCCTTAATATTTCCTATTGGAGCGGTTGCATGCGGCATGCATCCATTGCGATTTTATTGACTATTAACGTAATGGTTGGACGTCCTACTCAGTGCTTAGTTCTCGCTAAATAGGTACTGCACGGTGGCATTGAGTGTGAAGTTAGAACTTTTGAAGCGCTTTGATTTCACAATCTTAGTTTAAATATTTTTTTTCCTTAAACTCTATGTATTACCAATAAAATATGTATCTCGTCCTCGGTAGATACACTGTCCGGCAGGAAATAGTCCAATACAGCCTGAAGTACCAGATGAAGCTAAAAGATCATGTGAATAAACTTGCCCACGAACTCTGCGGAAAGGGCAGTCTCCAATATACCCGACTAAAGAGACATGATGTACCAAATTTAAATCAAAGATTCCCCCAATAATAAAATGAAAGAGAACACTAGAAATATCATACAGCAGTGTAGGACTCTTGTAGATGACATTACGAACAGATTAGTCTAATCAGTCACACCAGTGGCTTTGTGTTCTTGGAACAAATTGCCATGGAGCAGAATCAGAACAAAATAAAGAAACTTATATACATATACCGATAACACGGGATTCTACTCTCATACATTATTTGTGTAAACTGATCCGTAGATATATTAATATCTACGGATCAGTTCACTTAATTCAGTAATCATTAGATTACTCTACTATTAAGGTAACACTGGCGCCTAAAAATACTGAGCTTCTAGTTACTAGAACTAGTTAATGACCTTAATATACAAGGGTACAAAATGAATATGAATGGTATAATAAAGAAATATTTATTTTTGCTTAATACAAATTTACACTAATTACAATACTGATTGCACATCTGCTAAACATCTTTCTCGAGATCGAGGAACATGATGGGGTAGAGATGTCCCAGGCGGGCAATCCTCTTCTGTATGATCAAACGCAAGGTATCTGTGTACGTGGTAGGCGGCTTGCAGGTGGACGGGTCCCGCCAGTGGAGACCTGGATATATATAATTAAATTATTTATAATTATTTAATATAAATTCCATTAGTTATATTACCCGTCAGTTTTTGTATCATACACAGCAGGTGCTACAAATACATAAAAAATTTACAGTATTATATATTTTCTATTTCTATCTTTAACTCGTAAATAAATTGGTAAGGAAGAGCAATGTTGTTTATACAATATGTGATTTATTTTTAAATATATATTACCTGTGGCATCGCACGTGAATAAGGCTGGCGAAGGCACATGATCTCGTGTGTAGTTCCATAGGCAATCTCTCAATACTTGGACTATCTGCAAAATTAACAAAAACTATAATATAGTATTCCTAACATTATTGTTAATTTTGACTAAAATATTCTTGTAATATATGTAAAACTATATCTTATGACAAAAATATTCTTGTAATATATGTAAAACTATA
>JACJUM010002819.1:16047217-16062562 GCA_020976665.1 Heortia vitessoides | reverse complement strand
ACTATATCTTATGACAAAAATATTCTTGTAATATATGTAAAACTATACCTTAAGACAAGAAGAAGTTTTAGAAGAATCAAAGTGAATATTCATTTAATTATTTATATTTGAAAAGAAAATATGTTGCATAATTGTTGTTATATTATTTCAAAGTAAAATACTGTGATCGCTTTTTATACCAGATACATGATCCCGATGGAATAGATGGAGCTTAGAAGACGACCACGTGTGAACAAGTGTTTTTTTATATGATTAAGTTACAGCAGCCTATCGACACTCGTTGCCAACCTTGTGACTTGAAGATATTATGTCACATTATCAAGTAATATCCCTGCCTCTCTCACCTTTCAGACGAGAACACAACGACACGAACACTGCTGTTTGATGGACTACTATACATTCAAAAGGTGGAGGTTACCTCGCTGGGCGTCAGCTCAGGGACCAGCTCCAGCATGTGACTCAGCGGATGCGGCAGCAGCTGCCCCAGCGTCATGGTCGCCAGCAGCTCCGTCAGCGCGCCGCGCTCGCGGGACATCTCCGCGCTTTGTGTGTGTCGGTCTACACAAGTTATACAAAGTATTATTTACTGGCAGCGCTTCTGGATTTCACCTGCGTTTCTGTGAGAGTAAAAGTAATATATGGCATATGTTTGCGTTGCAATATTAATGCTTGCCGATGAACATTTCATTCATGAAGAAAAATATTAAATCGGTTTAGTTATTTTGTTACACTCGTACTATTACGTACACTACGTAACGTACGTCTTTCTACTTTCGGTACGCATTAATTTTTTTTATATATTATAGCGTATGTAAAGTTAAGTCGTAACAAAAAAAAATCTTTCCTCTTTTTAGAAGTCTCAATTTTTCTGTTATATATGTTATATCCCAAAAACCATTAACTTTTTGTTATATATTTTTGTTTATATATTTTTTAAACACCAAATTATTTATAGTCCCAGAGGGTGTAGTCGCAGCAGCAGCTCAATGCTGCACAGTAGACTTAGAGTTCAGTTCTCAAATTGTAGCATGTATCCCTTCTGAGCTCGTAGTTGGTGTAGCATTTTCGTAGCAGTGGTTCGTGGTAGTGCCATAGGCATACAGCGCTAGACGCGGCGTCTCAGTTGTCAAATACTGACAATTTATAGCGTGTCCCCTGAGTAGTTTTGTCCATCGATATAGATCTCCTATAACCCCGTACCGTACGAAACGTCCCTGAAATAACCGGGGACACCGGTTCACTTTTAGTGACGAGGTACTTTTAGTTCTTTGGCTACTTAGAGACTGGACCGGACAAAAGTACAGGAGATTTACCAAAAAAATTTTAACTAACATAGCAACGCACGCACACAAAGAATTATAATTTGTATGGAGCACGACAGTGACGTGCGCATGTACATCGATTGGGGCACCAAACCGCACACTCTGCATTGAGTCTGCGACAAGTACTCGGTACACAGTCTTACACGATTCAGAGATTTATACTTGGGGACCAAAAGTCCCGTTTGCGCAGGCTCTTAATCTCACAGAAGTGGATTTTGCAGTATGGTAGCAGCAGCTGTTACACGGCCGTAGTCGAATGGCGCATAGTAGCAGTGCGTCGGCCGCGTACCGAGCAGCGCGCGCAGGCGGTGCAGCAGCGTGGCGGCGGCGGCGCGCAGCAGCGCCGACGCCAGGCACAGCGCGGGCCGCGCGGCGGCGGCGCGGCGCAGCGCGGCGCGGGCCACGGTGCAGTTCTCCAACGCGCCTCGCATGTACAGCTCCCTTTCAATGCTCACTTGCTGTTCAACAAAACAGGTATAGATCATCATCCTCATCATCATACCAGCCATTGGAAATCTACTGCAGGACATAGGACTCCCCGAGTAAGGGGAATTTTGCCCATAATTGCAGCTCTCGCGACGTGGATGCTGCTCCCCATCTCCGACCTGTGCATTTGGACTGCCCTGCTTAGGATGGATATACCGCCATCTATCGGTTCGGGTACCTTAGTCGCCTCTTACGACATCTGGTACAGGGGGAGGTACTATTCTACTCTGCCGGTACCTCACGGCTCAACGGTATAGATCACACACATGAAAATTTCCTTGGTTTAATTCCTGCGATATCAATGTTAATCAAAATGTATACATACATTTATTCTGCGAATTGACTACTATTAAAGTTATATTAAAAATAAATATTTATTTTAACTATCTTGGAGATTCTATTGGCACATGTAGGATTATATATAATTATTTTAACTCATTTATATTCTGTGACAGTTATTAGCAAATCTAAACCAATATTACACATGGTGACTTATTACATGTTCAGGATTAAATTAAATAAAATTATATTTTATCCTTAGTAGTTATTGAAAGTATACAAAAAAATTCTGACCTTAGTGAAGTCCTCGTCTGGCCACGGCAATCCGTTGTACATGACGTCCGGGGACACCAGCTCTACCAATAGCAGAGATACAGACGTCGCTCCCTCCACAACACCACTGTTTCCATCCTAGCAAATAAGATAAAAACAGTCAATCGACATAGAATCCTTACTAATATTATTAATCCGAAAATAACTGTTTGTCTGTTACGCAATCACGCCTAAACTACTGAACCGATTTAAATGAAATTTGGAACACATATAGTCTTAAGCCTTAGAATGGACACAGGCAAATTTTTCATTCGACATAAGAGTAGTAAGGGGTCGAAAGGGAGGATGAAAAGTTGTATGTCGCTATTTTTAGAGCTAGAATCTTAAGACGTATTAGTAAGGCTATTAATTTATATATATATAAATAAATATAACATTCAAAGTTTATATAAGTTTAGTATAAAGGTATGGCGCCCAAAGCAACTACTGCACGCGGACGAAGTCGCGGGCACAGCTAGTTACGTCATATTATTATGCGGTAAATTAATAAGGTCGACAAGGCGTGATAGTAAGCGTCAACGCAGCCTGAAGACACTCGTAATATCACAAGGATATCACTAACGCGTTGCCAACCTTGTAACTTGAAGATATTATACCACATTACCAAATAATTTCTCTTTTTTATCTGTATCATCTAAATGCCTCTCTTACCATTGAGACCGGAACGGGAACGGACCCTTCACAGCAATGCGTACACTGCTATTTGACGGTAGAAATAGGTAACCAATACGAAAGACATTTTGTATGAGGTTCTACCTCATGTAAGACCCAGTCACTTAAAATCAAATTTGATCTTTATTACAAGGGTTAAACTCTACTGTTGTGTAATAATGGAGCTCGTAACAACTGAACACCTACACAAGACTCCGCGTTTATTTTACTGTTGAATTCTTACATTGTAACGAGTGCCAGTGCTGTAAAATATAAAAAAGTAGAATACTAGAGGTATTATAATTGGGCAGGCAGGGCAACAGAGGGCGTTGACCTCTCCAAACCAGCCTAGTTGAAATGCGACCAGCCGGAAAGAAAGCAGCAATGAGTTGCTACATGTTTCACCTAGGAGAAGGATATAAAACACAATTCAACAAATTCAGCAGATTTATCGCATGCAACTGTTTGAGTGAATGAGGGTTCTAACTGTGAGAGTGGCTCTTTGCTCTTAGTGAAGACGATGTTGAAGACATCCTGGCTAGAGTCATTTGAAGTTGTTAAAAACCCAGCGTTTTACAAACACAATATAAAACAGTATGTAATACAACGACTCAATACATCATTTCAATACATGTTAAGTATCTCAAGGAAATGTTATTGATCTTGACCTGCTCAGTCTGAATATCATATCAGCTATTGGAAGTCCACTGCTGGACATAGGCCTCTCCAATAAAGGGGTTTTTTTCCCATAATTGCCGCGCTGTGCAAACGTGTTGGCAATCGCAGCTTTCTGGATGGGGATGCTGCTGCCCATTCCCGCCATTTGAGCCGCACTGTTTCGGACGGATATACCGCCACCTGTATTTTGGTACCTCAGTCGCCTCTTACGACTCCTCGTGCAGTGGGAGGTACTATTTTTCTATTACTTGTACTATTGTACGGTTCTGCCGGTACCTCACGGCCCTCATTGTAATTTAATTATTTTTTACCATTACACAAAACTGAAAAAAATATATATATATAGTGGTGCAGGCAATATATATACAAAATAGATAAACATGACATACATATTTGTATAAATAAACGCAATAAATGCATATGATATAAATATATATATGTATATATATACATAAAATAACGTACATCAGAAATAGGGTTATATAGTTAGAGAAGCAGCATCAGTAAATAAAGTACGGAGATAGCGTTTCAGGATAAATTTGTTTGGGGATTGCTTAATATTCAACGGTAGCTCGTTCCAGAGTCGTATAGCTGTCACTGTAAAAGAGTTTATATTTCATGTAAATCGAAACAGTTATGTTAACGTAGTAAAAGCGAGTCATTTCCTACAAAAGTGTTTTTGACTAGTTTTTGGAAAGCCCCGGCAACTTAAATCTAAAAGATTTACATTAATTTTTTTTTTACATAAGTGGTTGTAACACAATATGTAGTGCAGACATGTTATCCGGTCACCCACCATGCAGGACATGAGCGCGCCCATGAGCAGCTCGTTGTTGGTGGTGAGTATGTGCGGCACGGCGCGCGAGTCGGCCGCCTGCCGCCGCACGCCCTTGCCGATGATGCCCGCGTGGAACACCGACGTGTGACTCTGGGTCAGCTGGGTGATCGGGCCCTGGAGAACATCCGCGTTCAATAGTAAATAAAAAGTACAAAATCGACAAATTTCTCGCACAAATTCATCAATCTAAAATTCTCGTGTCACATTTTAAGTTACTATACTTATCCGAAACGGCTTAACCGATACTATAGGTCTGAAAATCTCTTATTCATACCACTTAGTGATAAGGTTTACCCAACCCTAACGTTTCCTTTTAAATTTTTTGGACAATTAATTTTTTACAATTTGGCATGAGAAAATACCATACATACATTCTATCAACTGCCTCAATTTTTTTATACTCATTTTAGTAGTTCTATACAATTTATGTCGCAGAACTTTCCCGGGACAGCTAGAACTAATATAATAAAGAGGAAAGATTACATAATCACAGGTTTTGTCAAAATCATTGCTAATTAAAAGATTTACCATACCAACTGTCAACCGTAGGGGTTTATTCCTTTAAGAGTTAAATATTTTTAAAATTCTTTTATAGTATGCATTTCGAACAAATAATAACTGTCCAATGTCATCTTCTCCTATTAGATGACTGATATCACGTGGCATATTCTAATATACTCATACAATAAGTAAAGTTAGTAAGCATGTATGGATGTATATTCGTTAGTCTTTTATGCAAAACTACAGAACTGATTTTAATAAAACTTTACAATAATATAGCTCATACATCAGAATAACAGAGGCTAACACACGGTAAGTGATGGTGCGCTCCAAACTCTTGCCAGATTTCCACCTGCAAATCTGTTTTTCATCGTCTTGTATTTGATATGTAAGCAGTAACGAACGTTTCTCTTTATTCAAATCACTACTTCATTCGACTCTTGCCCGATAACACCATATTTGTACAACTCCGTTCGGAAATCATAGCAGTCTGATGTCATCTCTACTGTTTGTCTGTTACGCCGTCACATGTAATACCCCAAAATTAATTTTGACGATTTTTTGTATATATGTAAAGAAATAATATTTCTTTAATTTTTGAACGACATTGAATGACATTGACAACTGACAAGCGCTAAAGTCTGAGGTCAATGGTCAGTTGAGAGGTTATTATTGTATTAGATTATTGTGATTTAAGATAGATAAATAAGAATAATTGGTGGAAGAATAGACTTTAATTGTATTAGATTATTGTGATTTAAGAAGATAAATAAGAATAATTGGTGGAAGAATAGACTTTAATTGTCGTTTCTTCGTTTTCAGGTAAAGTTATAATAATAGGGTAGTTAAATAAGTTATTTGTAAAATTATATAATAATATTTGTAAGAAATTAACGAAATAAATCTTCGTTTTCAGAAGCAACGCATAAGTTTATTTTAACCTAAAATAAAAGAATAAACAATATATATATTTTAATAGATTTTCGCGACAAATTACAAATTCGCGGGCATCAACTAGTATCGAAATAAATGTAAATAAAATTTTGTCATTTCTTACTTAATTAGCCGACTTCAAAAAAGGAGGAGGAACTCAATTGAATGATTTTTTTTTGTTGTTTTAGTACACAACCTGTCGGCAACAACATTTGCAAATAGTTTTAATTTAGAAAAAAAAATCTACTCACATGTTTCTGGTTGAGATGTATAAGCAGTTCCTCATTTGTCCAGTCCTTGTTTGCGACAGTGTTGGCGACCACGCTTCGACTGCCAAACGCCTTCTCCTCTCTAAACATCGCTGTTTCTAGGAGATCACGCAACGCCACCGCGCGCGCCAATTTACTGTGCATGCACAGCTTGCGCAGGAGCCGGCTCGCGGTTTGCACGCCCCGTAATTTATCCATTATATCTAGAGTAGCAAGGTATAGTTTGAGTTGGCCACTCAGAAATTAGACTGTCTATACGCTCGGGATGGATCCACCAATCACCCGCAGTATAGCGCTGAATTGGCCGTGAAGAAGAATAGTACCGGCAAAGTAGAATAGTACCTCCACCTTTACCAGGTGTCGTAAGAGGTGACTGAATTACTGGAACCGACAGATGGCGGTATATCGGAAACAGTGTAGCTCAAATGCATAGAGCGGGGATAGGCAGCAGCAAAGCTGCGCTCTGCGATTGCCAACACGCTTGCATAGCGCGGCAATTATGGGCAAAATTCCCCCTTTTTGGGGAAGCCTATGTCTAGCTGTGGACTCCCAATGGCCGATATGATAGTTCTGGATGTCACAATGTATTTTTATGACTAAGTGGACAAACAAATGTCAACGTCAAGCGACACCGCAGCCAATAAGCACCTATTTTATCACAAGGATATCTAGCGCGCGTTGTCAACCTTGTAACTTGAAGATGTTGACGTCACCGGCACACAGCAATGCGAACACTACTGTTTGGCAGTAGTATTAGGCAGCAAGCAGTGCAGCAATAATGTGCTAAATTCCCCCTTTATTCAAAGGCCCATGTCCACCAGTAGACGTTCGATGGCTGCTATGATGATGTTGATGCAACAAACCTTTTTCATGTAGACACCTGAAGAAGTACTTGACAATGGCCTGCACAACTTTGAGAATCACCTCGACGCTCGGCGGGGGCGCTTTGGTGCCAGTCACGTCCACTTTATCGAGAACCTGTTCGGGAAACATGTCACATCAGAACCAAAGATCACAGATTAGTTACTTAGCCAGTATGATAATACACTGGCGTGAAGGCATACAAAAAAAACATCTTGCAAACAATGGTTGTACATAATTTGAGGCTGTAACACTGGTCGGTGAGGCGGGTGAATAAAACACAAGGCATTGATAACTATTTTTTATTATAACACCAGGTCGACCAACAACCATACGGCCCGCGTGATAGTAAGTGTCACCGCAGCCTATAGACGCTCGTAATAACACAATGATATCACTACCATGTAGCTAACCTTGTGACTTGGTGATATTACGTCACATTACCCCGAATAGAGAAGATTCCTCAATTATTGTACTATTCGAGACAAAATATTAGGGTGGAGACAAAGATTCCATCAACACTTAGTGGTGTTATTGAATCCTTCATCAGCATCGACGCCAATAAACCCCTGACTTAAGAAGTTAGTACAAGTTTTCGCCGTGTAGCAGAGTAGAACAGTACTTCCCCTTGTACCAGGTGTCGTAAGATGCGACTTAAGTGCCAGAACCGACAGATATATTCATATGTAAGATCGTTTAGATCAAATGCCCTGTGCAGGGATGGCCAGCGTCCCCGTCGCGAAGCTGCGCTCTGCAATCGCAGATAATAATCACCGACGCCTCCTAGCGCGGTAATTATAGTTAAAAACTACCATTTCATGAGGAGGCCTATGTCCAGCAGAACACTTCCAATGGGTGATGTTGTATGATGATGAGTCACTACTGGACCACACGTTCATCCAAAGTCCAGAACTCACCTCGGCCAGTGCATGGCATGTGGGCATCTCGTCAAGTTCGGCCATAGTGCAAGCCGGTCGCGCCCGCAGCAGCGACGTGTACTCCTGCAACGCGCCGCCTAGCCGGTACAAGTTGGCCTCCACCGCGCGCCCGATAGGCCGGGTTCGAAGGTGCGACACACGGTTCGAGTTCTCCCATCTGAGACAAGTGCACGATACTTTGTAACGTGATCTTCCTTAGAACTGACTGGATATGGTTGGTTCAAAACATATTCAAACATGAAATCCACTTAAACAATATTAAATTGCCATCACCGCTACCCAACGCCACAATTATGGGCAGAAGTGCCCCTCCTTTCTTGGGAAAGCCTATGTAGCAGTGGACTAACTACAGCTGACATGATAAAATGATAATTTAAAATAATTTTGATTTCAGCTTTTTTATATAATTATATGATATTTATATTTTTGTCTAATGTCCGTTAGACGAGTGCTTTACGTGATATATCTTGGAGTCAGGTCAATGATCAATAAATCCAGCTTTCCCTATAAAACTGTTCGCATTATAACGTTAAATACCTTTTGTTAAAAAATGTATGGGGAACTAAAGCTGGCAGGCTATACGAAATCGTAAACAGGCGTCACCCAAACATAGGATTGTTTAGATAAGGGAGTCTATATACCTATCCATCAGTGGACGTCTTATCCCTGACATGATAATGATGACGATGATGTTAGCAAGACGCGACTCACCTCAACAGCTTAATAACATTCAAGCAGTAGTAATGAAGATACGTCTTCTGGTCGTCCGGCACGTTGTCTTCAATGAAGCACTTCTTTATCTCCGTATCAGACAACATCGAGTTTCTCAGGGCGTACTCCACCCCGGTCTTGATGAAGCCCTGGTACCGCTCGGTGTCCGTGTTCACGTCTGGGCTATCACTGGGTATGTGCATCGTGATAGTGCCAGATATGATCCTGACTAGGAGAGCCAGGGTATTGTCGTTGCGGGAGTATTGGAGGAGATAGCTGATTGTGCTTACAAATTCCGATGGTAAGTTGTACCCTAAAAATATTATATTAAATAATAATAAATTCTTTATTTTTCTCTCCACAAATGTAATAAAGGCTTATAAATGTTATACACATATAAAGACATATGATAAATCATTTGTAAGAGACTGGTGGCCGTGTAGATTTAGAGACCCGTATTATAGGTCACCAGGACCCCAATTTACAAGGCACAAAAATAACAACAGTACTATTCAAAAACAAAACAAAACTGCAAGGCAATCAGTAATTATGACATTTATGGATGGAACACAATCAAAATCGGATCATATTTATTTAGACAAGACATAAAAGTATAGAAAGTATTTTTTTTTTAAGTTTTGATGTGTGTGTAAGAGCGTGTGTTAGGGTATGTGTGCGTGTGTATTGACAAGTAGAAGACAGTTACAATCTCTACATTGTATAAAAGAAAGTCACTTCCCGCTGTATGTCTGATTTTGATTTTTGAAAAGATTTTAATGCGAATTTTGTTAATTGCGAAAACTGTTTCAAGTGGCAGGTTTATAAGGATTATAACTATATACATGCATAATATAGTAGTCTACGTTTTAAAGTTTAAAGTTTTTTAATGTGATGTCGTAAATAAACACTTTTGTTGCGCTTACATCTTCACGTAATAAAAAGCGATCCTGAGTGATGTGTCACGGGTGGAAAGCTAGAGTTTTTATATATAAAAGAAGATATGACTCACCAACTAAAATGAGCACCCTCGCGAGAGAATACTGCTCCAACTGGTTCCCAGTGAGGAGTTTGTCGCGCACCAGGTTGCTTTCTTCGGCCGTACTCGTCAGCAGCGGTATACTCTTGTCAGGGAACAGGCATTCATACTCCAGCTTTTGGAGTAGATACTCTGGATACGAATATAACGATAAATCCGTTTAAATTGCACTCATTTGGTCAGGCTTAACGTCGCACTCAGCCGTGAAGTACCGGTAGGGAAGAATAGTACTCTCTGTACCAGATGTCGTAAGGAATTATTCATTTTACTCTCAAAACATGTTTAACACGTCATCCAGCATTTTTAATAAGTACATACCAAGCAGCTGCCTGCAGAATAGATTCTTCTGCGCATATTTTATCAGATGCAGCAGGCACCTGACGTCGGATTTCAGTAGTAAAGCTACCAGAGCCGCCGGCCCCACGCCCTCCCACGCGGCCATGTGCCTTTGCGATGCGCTGAGTACGCACAACCTTTCTACCACGTCGTCCGTCACTGTCAATAAAGTAAAACTGTTTTTTTTTCTTATCACACCAGGTCGACGAACAAGTATACAGTCCGCGCGGTAAGCGTCGCTATAGACTAATGCCTATAGACTCTTGTAATATCACAAAGATATCTAATATAAAAACTAGCGCGTTGCCAACCCTGTGACTTGAAGATATTATGTCAATTACCTAGTTAAGAGATTATAGTTTTTTAAAAGATTGGCAACGCGTATTTAATAACCTTGGTGTTGCAAGTATCCACAGTAAAATGATGGTACAAACATATGGTAACAACTTACCATCAACTATGTTGCTGGTTTATCACCATTGTCAATATATTTGTTTGTGTTAATATGCATAATTATCACACGTTAATAATACTCACACGTTAATTCTATATCCTGCGTCAATGCTTTCAAAACAATATCTGACTTGGAAGCTAAGTTTAATAGATATGGTATAACATCACGTTTCTTCTCTGGCTTGCTGTCGTCTTTAATTGCTTCCTAAAATAAAGATATTACAAATATGCCTTTAAATAAATTCAAAAATTGCGTAAAAGTTAAACCTATTGCTAAGACTTATTACTTCTTGAAAGATTATAATGATGAAACTGCTTGGAATTTAATTGAATTGCTCTAACATCTACTATTAGGACAACGGTTTGTTACCGCCGACGTCGGTATGGATTCCAATAATACCTACCATTAAGTGTTATTAAACCCATATCTCTACCAGTTTTTCTTACCCCACCAGGTTCTCTTCTGGTAGCTCGCGTAATAAAAGTAGGACACTCATTACCTATTTGTTAACACCATAAGGTTGTCAGGGTGATCGGTCATTTGTGTAAAATTATAATTAGCAAATTCACAATTCAAAAGTGCCTATGATAAGCCTATTTAAATAAACATATTTTTGACTTTAAACTAAAGGCTAAACCAAGATAAGAACATTCCAAAAAAAATGTTTCAGTGGAAGATATATAAATCTTCGATCTATCGACCACGAGTCTTGTGGCACGGTGCTAGAATATGCTTTCAATATTGTTTAAAGAGTAAGAGGGAAATTGTATATTGTTATATTGTTCGTCGACTGCCTCTTTTAGCAACTTAGAAGTTTGCAGTTATATCTATGTGCATTGTAAAGTTCAACTAATGAATTTTGCAAGTGTATTCCCGATGTCGTGGCACGTCTAAGGTGCAAGGTACAGATCGTATTTTGTTTGTTTAATATCCTAGTACATATGTACATACAAACCCGTGGCTAAGCTACGCTCTGCGTTTGCCACTGCGATTGCCCGGCGCGGCAATTATGGGAAAATTTCTTGGGGAAGCCTATATCCAGCTGAGGATGGCACAGCTTTTTTTTCGGCTGCTATTATGAATATGATGATGATGATAATGTATATTAAGGAAGACAGCTTATGCCCCACACACGCAGATGGCATAACAGTTAGGACCTGAAAGTGCCCCGGGTCGCATTCTGTTTGTCTTATATCGTAGTACGTACGTTGAAGAGGTCGGCTAAAGCGGCCCGCAGATGCGCCCGCGCGGGCGGGTGGTGCGCCAGGTGCTGCAACACGGCGCGCGCCGCGTCCGCGCCCAGCGCCAACGCCCGCGGCGCCACCAGCGCCGGCTCCGCGCGCCCGACCCAACCCACGGCCCACGAACACGCCCAGGACCCTGTTGCCAACAGTTTTTAATTTAATTTAAACAATCAATGTGTGGATGATCAATTTTATTTACAAACGTTTTCAACATTTAAGAGAAGAAAATAAAAGTTAGTTTTTGTACTCATACCATACTGCCAGTTGATTAATCAATAACAATACAATAACTAACAAGGGTCCCTAGAAATCCTCTTTTTTTTAAAAACGATTTGCTAGATTTGTACCATAGTGTCATACATTAAAGCCACATCTTATTCTGTTACTCGATATCAAAATCTTAGAGTGTTTATATTATACTACTACTTTAACGCTAGTTAGCTAACCTCCGTCGTAACGACGATTAGCGTGAAGTAATATCGCTGTCTCTTTTTAAAGACGCGTCCTGAAAAGACCGAGTCTTCTGAGAGTTTTCAAATTCTTCAAGAAGAGAAAATCCTAAAAGAAAGACGTGTGGAAAAAGCTACTACAGGAAGAAGCGTATGACAAAAAGTATCTGCGCCAAATGTAAGTAGTAAGCAATAACTGGTAAACATAAAAAAATGTTATATAAATAGTAATAAAAAGTTGGCTCTTTGGTCACATGAGCTCATAATTTATTTTTAACTCAACTACGTTTAAAAAGACTGATATTATGGTAATAATAAAAAGTTACTGTACTTTTAAGAGTTAATAAATATGATTATATTACAAAGCGTTTTCTTATTTTTAAATAAAAAGCTGTAATATTTCCGTGGGATAAAAATGGTTTGTTTTGTTGTTTCGTTAGTTAAAAGAGAAGGTTAACAAAATAGGGTTAAGACCAAGGGACGTTACATAAACTATAAAGAATATTTTACTTTTAGTAAGATTAAGGAACATAGGTTTTTATTTCGAAAAACAGACTACATACCCAACATTATGTCTATGCATTTTGCTCGCTCCTCTGAATTTAACAGTGTCAAGTTCTGAGTAGTCAGATCTAACAAGACTCTTACGGGTTCTGCACTCTGCAGTGTTTGACCTGAAATATTAAATTGATATTTTTTTACCTATTCGATTGGCTTGATGGCGCATTAGGTAGGTTTAGCTTGTGCGCCAAAAGTTATGGGTTTAGTCAACACCCAAAATTCATATTTCATCATCATCATCATACAAGTCATTAGAAGTCTACTGCTGGACATAGGCCTCTCCAAAAAAGGAGGTTCTGTGCCAATAATTGCCGCCCTGGGCATGCGTGCTGGCAATTGCAAAGCGCAGCTTTCGTGACGGGGATGCTGATGCCCTTCCCCGAACTGTGCATTTGAGCTGCACTGTTTAGAATGGATACACTGATCATCTGTTGGTACATCTGTTGGCTCTAGTATCTCAGTAGCCTCTAACAATACGCAGCAGTGAGAAGTTCCATTCTACTCTAGATACGGGTAATTATTTACATGACTTTTTTTATTTATCTAATCTTTGGATTTTAAATATGTAACTACATATTGAATTTGTGGCTTTAAGCAACTTATTTCAGAGTCAAGCTCTTCTATGAGATGTTGTATGAATTTATTATTTATTTGTGAGCATAGTATCAAGCTCTTGAATGCGGCTTGACTTCTGTTAAATCTATCCAAATACTAACCATCTACTGTCAGGTTTGTAAAACCAAATTATTATTATTTTTTTATAATATAGCCAGACCTAAGCAGCTTTAAGACTGTAGAAAAACTTTCAAATCTACCAAATAAAAATTGACAAGTAGTGGTAAGGAACACTACTTCATTATTTTATTCAATTTTTTACAAAATACGTTTAAGTTATGTTCGAGTGTTAACTAAGTAGATTTTGAACCCAGGACAAATTCCATACGTTGAACATACACATCTATAGCAAGCCTCGTACCACTGTGTCATTAGGTACATTATTTTAAATATTCCATGTATAGACTTTATAGAAGTACATAAATACTTACTAGGTATATTAGATTTTTTGGTAGCTATATCCACAACAAGGTTTATGCACCATGGCGCAATAAAAGGTGCCCATGATTCACCCAAACTGCATAGCTCAGGCCCAATCATCCCAACACTTTCTAGGGAGCCATTTGCACTCAAATCAGGCTAAAAATGAATAGAAAATGAGTAATAAGCATAAAATCTATTACACCATGTACTTTTAGATATTAAAAGGACTTAGAATTCACATCAGTATCTTAATACTATGCTTTTATCAGTTATAGGTTTAAAAGACATTTATGTTCACTTAAAATGAGATAATTTAACCAGTTTTGTAAAACATTAACTTGTCGGTTCAGTACAACTGAACCAATTCACCATATGTATGACTCATACGCACAAATAACAAAGGTAAATCTAAAAAATCTCACACCAAATATTTTTACAACCATCATTTGTGACATCATGTGTTTGAAAGCAGTGGAGTTGCCTACAGTAGCATTTTTAATTTCTTATTTTTAGTATATTCAAATACTAAACAAAGTATGTGTGAATATGAAATTATATATTATATATGCACACACGCACATATGTATACACATGCTCATATATACATTCATACATACATTTACATGTATAACATTAGTTGTTGACATAAATGAGAAAAAAAAGGGGCACCAATATAGATCCAATCCAATAGAATCCAATAGGGTCCACAGGTAGTATGGATAATTAGTTACTCAAAAATTCTCACATTTTTATGATTTAGTATGTGTTTTCAAGATATGATTCGAGTATTTTTACAGCAGAACCCGTTATACCTAAATTTTTTTACTTCTGTACTAATTATAGAGCGACTTATTGTATCAAAAGCATTTTTTAGGTCTGTAACTATACCTAAAGCAAATAATTTATTATCAATGTCTTTATTTTATTATTAGATCTACTGTAGCTGAAAAGGTATTTGATTTTGGTCTGAAACCATATTGGTATTTACAAAAAGTATTAGCTTTAAAGGAACTTAAACAGTTGATTATATAACACACATTCAAACATTTTAGATATAACTGGGAGAACCGAGATAAGTCTATAACTACTGGGATCTGTTTTTGAGCCTACATATTTATAAATAGGGCTGACTTTTGCAACTTTAATGAATCTCGAAAAATTCCGTCTGTAAAGCATTTATTAAAGCAACGTTATGTAACATTGAATTAGTTAAATTATTTTACTTACTTGTCCAAATCATATAGATTATTTGCTTTAAAAAAAAAGTTTATGAAAAGCTGAAGTTTGAAAGTTCAGGTTAGTCTTACCTCATAATCAGATTGGTTGATAGAAACGTTTACTGCATCATTAAATACCATGGAAAAGTACTCTAGAACAGCATCACGAGCAGCTGGGTAATTCTTTAGCAGAGAAATGCCGATTTTTGT